>WBOK01000125.1:0-177359 GCA_009289805.1 Alternaria gansuensis
ATTATTATTATTATTATTATTATTATTATTATTATTATTATTATTATTATTATTATTATTATTATTATTATTATTATTATTATTGTTATTATTGTTATTATTACTATTATTAATATTATTATTATTAAGCTTTATGCAGCATTATACGTGCGCAGCGCGTTATGTAGTACGCTAGGACTATATAAAGCTCCATACAAGTAAATAAGGCCTAAGTCACCTAAACAGTAACGTAGTTCATAACTAAGCGCCCCACCCAAGTAAGCGCCCCACCAAACACCAGCGCAGCGCACCCGCAGCGACAACACGTAATGTTACAACAATACTAAGCTTTAAGACTCTATATTAAAGGCAACGTATAAATTGCTATCTCTAATATTTAAAGTAACTAATTTAAAAGCCTACAACGCGCTAAGGGAATCTACAGCGTTTTCTAAAGGATTATATAGCGGCGCTATAATAGGAAGCGTCCTTAACACAACTATAAGCTAGAATTAAAGCACTTTATAAAGCTAGAGGAGAAGGTAATTATAAAGCATATACTTAAAGAAAGTCTACGTAGTTTGCCGCTCTTAAAGCTATACATATAAGATATAGCTAATAGATTACTAAAAAAGCATAGTAGAAACTTTGTAAGCAAGAACTAAGTTAATAACTTTATTAAGCGTATACTATAAGTGCAAATATAATAGAGCTTTTATATAATTGCTAGCAAGCTGCCTGTAAAAACTTAGTAATTATTTAGCCCTAGTTTAGCCTAATGTTATTAGTAAAAGCGAAATATAGCATTGCAGATAAGGATACTTAGAACTTTAATAAGTCTAGCTTTACAATAAGCAGAATATTTTTTAAGCTTATTGTTACAGGCTTAGAGAAACCTAGAAAATAGAAGAAACTACAGCCTAGTAATTGCGAGTAAGTAACTCTAGTATAAGGCGTCTTTATAATAGGACGTAATATTTTGCCCTTTCTTATCTTTGTAAAAAAGGTTCTTATTACCTTCTAGTTTGCAGATCTACCTTATAATTAAATCATCACTATTTCTTCTACTAGCTAGATTAATAACAACTTTGTGCTAGTGTGGCTTAAGCACTTTAACATTTATATAAAGTCGTTTTCTACTAAAGCGTATAAGCTACTCATTATTAATAGCTATAAAAGCTACTGCTTAATAAATTTCCAGGACTACTATAAGGAGAACAAAATAGTTGCTCTCTATATACTATCTTATGTATTGCACCTTTTATAGCCTCTTAACGTCGTCCTCTACTTGCTATTAAAGCGCTATTATAGCAATAGAATCTTGCTCTTAGCACGCAGCTGCATTTACTATATATAAAAAAAACATTCCTACTAGCCTTTAAAGCAGTATATAAAAAGACGTTTACATTAAAGAATATTTACATAAATTTTTAAAGTGCTAAGCTAGTTCTATACAACTTAAAGGCTGTGTTATTAAAGCTAAATATATAGCTACGTACGCTAACACTACTTACACTAAGTACTATTGCCTAAAAGGCACAGACACTGCGCAACGCCTATAAAATAAAGGCGTAATTTACACTGATTTAAAATTGCATTTAAAATTACTATAAGTTACTAGCAAGATTATTAGATAAGTAAATTAAGCAGCTAAGTAAAGGCGCTCAGTAAATAGCTTATAATATAGTGTTAATGCAAGAGAAAGTAAGCAGCTTGGTCTATGAGCTACGTCCTTACAGAGGGTGCGCGCAAAAAGGTGCTGCAGCCGTTGCAGCAAGACTAGGCACAACTCCCGCACCTGCAAGGCAGAAATAAAGAATGTAAATTATAGTAACGCTTTTAAATAATCTTATAGTATTGCGTATAGTATAGTAATGTATTGTAGTGTTGTGCTGCGTTGCTGCGGGTGCGCTGCGTTGGTGTTTGGTGGGGCGCTTACTTAAGGTGCATGGACACCTTTTGCACATGGACGCGTTTTGCACACTCCACCAAAAAATCCTATTATCAAAAATGAGGCTGTACAACCACCACCAATAGTTATTTTTATAAGATTTTATAGTATTGCAGTAATTACATGTATGCAATCAATTTAGGCTATCTAATTTTGTAGGGTACCTTAGTAGTGCGGCCGTAGCGGGTATTCTAAGTTAGGATGGCTAGTTTCGCTACCTAAGCTTGTACATAAGATAAATTAACAACAACACGTTTCTAACGCTTCTACTTTTAAGAGGAGCCCTATAAGACTTTGCGCTTACCCTTTTAAGATAATTGTATAGCCTTTTTAGCCTTACAGGCAGCCTTTTAAGCCTCCTTTTAAGCTAGCTTTTCAGCCCGCTCCTTCTCTCTTACTTTTTTAAGCCTCTCTCTCTTAACACGCCTTTCCTTAGCTTGTTAAAGCTTATATAATTAAGCTTACTTTTTAAGCTAAAATCTCTTAGCTTTCTACAGTTATAATTGCTAGTATTATTATTGTTATTCTATCTTATCCTCCTTAGCTTAGCGCATCTTCTTAAGTAACTAGAAAATAGCTCTACTATGCTATTTTTTAGCGTTATTAAGTTAAAGCGTGTAGCTCTTCTTTTAGTGTCTCTTCTTAATCCTTAAAGCCCTCTTTAAGCCTTTAACTTCTCCTTTAAGAATACTATTTTAAGCTAAGAGGTAGTAGAGGCTTTAGCAAAGCTTTTTTACCTCCTTATTATTAAAATCCTTTACCTCCTAGCGTATAATAGACTTAATTTTAAGCTAGTTATCTCTACTAAGGACAGAAGAAGAGCTTTTATCTAAACTAGAGGCCTCTTGCTAGAACTTTTAGAGAATAACCTTAGCATTTAGTAGGTTAATGCTAGTTGCCTTAAAGAAGCTTAAGATAGTCTCTTTTCTAAAAGCTGTACACTAAGCCTTCTAAAAGAGCTTAAAAAAGTCTCCTTTTGCTAGAAGAAGGATTTTATAGCTCTAATAGAGGAAGTTTAACAACTTCTTTAAGTAGGCTAACACTAGAGGCCTAAACATCTTAACGTTAAGTAGCTAAAGCCTATAAGTTAAATGAAGAGAATATACAGCAACTAGAATTCTATTGTTGTTATAATAATTTAGAGAATCTATAGTTACATAAAATAAATAGCTATTAACAATAAGTAATTAGTACCTAGTTTAAGCGTAGCATGCAGTCTCTCTTTTAAACACTTTTTTAAGCTAAGCTAGGCCTATATTGTTGTTAGTCTATCTAGAGGGTAATAAGGTAACATAGACTAAGTACTTATTTAAATTAATTGTCTTTATCTAGCTTAATTAGAGAGCTCTAGCGGTTAACTAAAAGATAAAGGATAGTAAAAAAGGTATACTATTTAAATAAATAAAGGCTAAGACTATAGTTTACTTTCTTAAGCTATCTTATAAGCTTAAAATAACTCCTTTTTTTTTATATTGCCTCTTACTAAAGATCCTTTTAGACCTGCTAAGAATTCTAAGTAAGAAGCCCTTTTTATCTATATTAAAGATGTAAGAGGGCTGTATATTATATTCTTTTATCTTATTGTGCAACAGCTTAAAGTATAAGCTATACTTAGTTACTAAATTAGCCTTGTGACAATTGCAATCTATAGGGGCCTGCTATTGTAAGATAAGATAGGACGCGTTCCTGCGGAGGAACCTAGAAACCTAGTGTTCTGAAACGTCTCTACTAAGTAAGGACAACGCGAGATTGCGTAATATTAAACGCGAAGGTAGTGTACGCCTTTTAGTAAGGGAATTAATATATTGTACAAGCTCAGTTTCGCGTTGAGGGTAAAGGGAAAAGTAGGTAATCGCGTGCAGCTAATGTTTGCCTTAGTGTCTTTAAACGAGCGTTGTGTGTACAACGCTATACTTTTTTGCGATTTAAGAATATAAGAAAGATGCACCTAGCTCGCGTGATTTAATTTCTTTAATCGCTTCCTAAATTGGATCCATAGTGGTGGAGTTATGACGCGTCGAAGTTGGGGTGTTGATGTTGGTGGGGTGTGCAAAACGCGTCCATGTGCAAAAGGTGTCCATGCACCTTAGGTGGGGCGATCACTTATGAACTACGTTATGTTGCATATATAATGTACTATTTTCTAAGCCTAGGCGCCTGTTAGCTTACGCGCTAGGCTCGCGCTTGTTAACTGTATAGTAGAGTTTTATACTAAGCTTAGGAGCTTACTTCTAAGCTTTATAAGATACATGTTAAACGTAGAGATATTCTCTCTTAGTTCTACAGCAGCCTTTCTAGGATTAGGACTATTTTCTTTAGATATATAGCGCGTCTTAGACGCAGGTAGAAAGGCAGAACTAACTATCTAGTTATCCTAAACCACTGTTACCAGCTCCTTGTTCTCCACACTAAATTAAGCGGCGTGAGCCTAGATACCTGTTATTACATCCGTAGTAACAAATCTTTTTTTACTACGATAATGTTTACTCAATGTGTAGTAACATTAAAAGGTTGACTAAAAAGACCGAAGCTAGTTGTGAAGTATATAAGCACACATTAAATAAATTTATTACTATTGATATATCAACAAATTTTACTAGGAAGCTTACTAGGTAGCTTAGCTATAATTGAATGATCCTTGCTTCCTTAATTGTGAACTTTTCTTCGTTTATCTTTTGTATTCATGAAAATTAAAAGCTTTAAAAATAAGACCTTTCTAATCTTCTTATTGTCGTCACCCTTCTTTCTATCGCTAGCTATGTTCTAAACTATAGTTCTTAAATCACTCGTATCGCTTATCTTTACTTTACGTATATATCTCATAACGATCTTCCTCTTAAATCTAAGACGATTTAGATTTTTTGCATTTACCGTAAAACTACTCTGTAAAATCTTTCTAGCTTATCATTATCCTAGTATGTTGTAGACTTTTGATACCGTTTCTATATGCTATTGCGTTGTAGTAGCATAGTCGTATTAGTGTAACATTAGTTGAATTGTTAGTAGGGTACGCCGTTTACTCGTCAACTAAGAAATAGCAACACTTAATAATACTATAGTGTTTTACCGAGGTTCACCACGAAACGCGCACCCCGGCGAAACGTGCGGCCTCAAAACTAAAACAGCTCTACAACTTAAGGCTGTAGAGCCTCACACAATAGCTATTATCGCAATATTTTTCAGAAGTAAGATCTAGAGGGTTAAATTAATATATGTAGCTATAGAAATCGTGTTAGAGTTCTAATTGCGCGCCCTCTGCGCGAGGTAGAGGCTAGTTAAGCTGTAACAGCACCTTGAGGCTCTTCACTACCTGCAGGCCTCGCAATAGATCTCTTTTCTAGCATAGCTTTAGTAGGAGCCTTAAGGCTGCGCTTCTGCATTTTTTAGAACGTTTTAATAGCTTGTTAGAGTTGTTTTATAGTCCTGCGAGCTACAGCCTTAGAGGCTTGTTTAGCAGCTTTTTTAGCCTTCTCCTTTTCTCTTACAAGCCTAGCTATAGCTATTACTTATTGCCTTATCTTCTTCTTTTTTGCTTTTGCCTGTGCTGTATTCTTACAAAGCCTTTTTGTCTTAACTTTTTAGTATTGTAGCTGCTCTGCTTTATGCTCTTAATACTGCTAATAATCACGTACTTTCTTTACCTTTCTTAGAGACTAAAATATAGCTCTACTTTAATACTTCTTAAGCGCCTAAAGTAGAAGAGGCTTGCCACGCTTATTATGTGTTTTTTTATTAACAAGAGCTTTGCGTAAGCCCTTAACTTTATGATTAAAAAAAGTTTTTTAAAGTAAAATTTAGTAAAAGACCTAGCTTAGCTTTTAAGCTTGTTAATCACTTTAATTGTAAACTACTTAATGTATTAGGCGTTTAGTCTTCGTCTAGTTTAAGGCACTTAATGCTAAGAACTTGCTATTGCCTATAAAAGCAGGTGTAAGAAAGCGTTGTAGTATAATATTAAAATTTAAAGGCAAGAGGCTTGTAGCTATAAAAGCTTTAAAAATTATTATTTCTTTGCAAAAATCATGCTAAGCATAATAAAAAAGAAAGAAGAAATCTTTCCTGCTTATTAAAACAAGGCCCTAGCTTCTCTTTATTAATGCTAAGATTTTATATAAGTATACTGTTAAGAGAGGCTTAAATAAAAAGACGTTAAGAAGCTGCAGCGTGTAGGTTAAGTAAAGTAAATATACTATAAGAGGAATCTTGTTCTAATTGTAGTAGTTAATAAAATTTGTTAGATAGTAAGATTTTTATTTATTAAAAATTAAGATTAATAGCTTAAGTAAGCTTTCACCTTTGTACTACAGTTTAGCACCTATTTAATCTTTGCAAAACTAATCTTGTTGTTTGTCTAGCTAGAAAGAGATAAGGAGATTTATACTTAATAATTCTAGTAATTAAGGGCCTACTGCGAAGAGTCTTATATTAATTCTAAGGCTAACTAATAGACAAAAGCAGTCTTAAAGTAAGATTTATTAGCGTAGATATAAGCCAACAGCGTTATTTACTCTTACAGGCTATTTTAGATAGTACTTCTTATTTTCTTTTTCTTGTATAAGGCCTTGCTAATGTTCTTTTTAAGTAACTTACAATACTAAAGAGGAAGACCTTCTTATTTATATTGTATATATATCAGGGCTTAACGTAGTACTGTTGCGAATTAATCTCCGGGCTCATAACCTGTAGCGGAGTCAATCTCCAAGGCTTAGTTACTTGTTCTACTATCAACTCAGAGGTAGAGGTCTCTGCCTTCTATTTGTTTGTAGTAGACTCAGCGGCAGCCTAATCTAGGCTTATAACCTAGAGATTAAGGAGAAGGTGCGGAAGTAGAACAATAAAAATACAAAAATAAATATAGAGACTAAGAGAAAAGAGTAATTAGGTCTTATTATTATATTGTACAGCTGTTCAACTAAATATTGTAATTCTCTTAACTCTTTTCTTATTTCCAACCACAAGCTAAACTACAGTCTATATATACTGGTAAATAACATTTCAGAAAGATTTAAACTTACGTATTAGCTTACGTAGTAAATAATATAATATTTTGTAATTTTATATATTCTTACGTAATAGATTGCGTAGTTGCTGTAAACTAGTTAATAATAATAATAAGTAGTACTAGTAGCGTAATAGCTTCTAGTGATTTATTAATTATAAGTTAATTATAAGTTCTAAGTGTAATTTTAAGCGACTAGATTATGTAGAGAAACAGCTAAGTAGCTAAATCTCTAATACGCTCCTTTAAGCTAGAAAGCTGTTTTGCTAGTAATTTAAAAAATGTTAAGTTAATTTGTACTTAGTTAAAAATCTCTAATTGCAATTTAAAGTAGGAAAATAGATTTTAAAATAGATCTTTTGCTTATAGCAAATAAGAGTAAGAATAAAGATCGTAAAATAGATTTTTTTCTACTATTATAATTACCTCCCTAATCTATATCGCTAAAGCCTTTTATTCTAGGCTTTGTTGCAGGTTGCTTTTTTATAAGATTAATTTACTAGAGTAGTGCTGTTTTACTAGGCTTGTTTTCTAGCTTATTATTAGCTAGTAGTCTCTGTTTTTCTTAAATTTTAAAGACATTGCCTAGGTCTCTAATTTTAAGGTCTAAAATACTTAGAAGATCTTTAAATAATTAAGTTATTTTCTACTTATTTTCTTATAATATAAGCAGATTGTTAATATAGATTGCTGCTATAATCTTTTAGCTTTATAGCCTAGCTAGCAATTTTTGTAATTATCTATTAACTTTGCTGGTAAGCTTATTTTTTAAGCAATTCTTGTTGCTAATAGCTTTACTAGTCTTAAAATTTAGTACAATGCTCTAAGTATTATTACTAAGCTTATTTAAGCTTGTTTTACTAATATAGCCTCAACGTCTGTGTAGAATAGTTTCTTAATATTTCAATCTTTTTGATATTTTTAATCTTTTTAATCTTTTATTCTTTTTGATATTTTTATTCTTTTAAATCTTTTATCGTTTCTTATACTTTTATTCTTTTTATTCTTTCTAATGTTTTCAATCTTTTTGATTAATTCTCTTTAATAAAGAAATCTTTTCTTCTACGGTATTAATTTCTGTATAGTATTTAGTATTGCTAATTGCAGTAAATACTATAATATTTCCAGTATATTGCCCTCTAGCTAGTATTTAACTAGATGAAATAACTAGGCTATTAGCCTTAGTAAATTAAGACTTAGCTCTATTATAAATTAATTAGTATAGACTAAGTATATTTACTTTTAAGCGTAGTACTAGGAGTATGTCCTTTAGCACATATGTTATATTTGTGCTAGTAAAAGTTATTAGTATGTATCCTTTTGCTATTGCTAGTAGTGTAGCTTTATTCCCTTATTTAATATACGTATTACATACACTGTAAAAGTCTAAATTAAATTCTTATTATAGCATATAGGTGCGCTTACTCTACTATCTAGTCTTTACTTAAATAACTTAGTAAACTTATTAGTACTATTAATATTAGTCGTCTTTTTATCTACTAATACTATAGTAGAAAAAGCTTATTTAGATGTATTTGTTGTAACAGTTTTCTAATAAACTTCAATTTTTAGAGCTTTCCTAAGATTTTTCTTAGTAATTATCTTCTAGGTATTTTAGTTTTTTATAGTAATTATAGATTTTTTTTTTTTTTGTTGCCAGCCATAGGCTGGCAATCGCCGTTGAACACGTTTCAATTGGTGTCGTTTTTTGGTACCTTCAGCAAATTTTTTCGACCCACCTTTGACACCTTAAAAATCAATAGATTTTTTTTTAAACTATTTTTGATGTTTAATTTTTAAGCTTATAAGAACATTTGAACGTCTTAAGACTAAGAAGCTTAAGAAGCTAATAAGCTATTTTTATAGCTTATTTATCAATATAGCTTTTCTAATTTATATATATTAGGCCTATTATAATAAGGCTTTTATTTATTAGGCCTATAGCTCTTTTTATTGGAGCTATTTTTTAAGGCGTCTAGATGTCTAGACTTGTCTAACATTTATCTATACATTACTTCTAGATTTATTAATTTATTTAATTTTAAGCTTTAAGTAATTATAGTAACTAAGTAGTCAAGTTCTAAACTTAAATTATTAAGTATTAGAGCTATAATAAATATAGTGGGCGATTTAAAATTTCTAGTCTTAAGGCTGAAGACTAGCCTATTAACTTTTTGTAGATAAGTTTCTATTTTATTTTAATATTTATATAGTATAGTATTAATAAGATCTATGTATATCAGAAACTTTTAACTAAGTTCTTTTTGTAAATACAATTTCTTAAGGTAATCTTAGAGAAAATAAGAATTAATAATATCTTTAAACTATAATAGAGGCCTATCCTTAAGGCTAAACCATAATATTTATAAAGCTTTTATCCCTTAGTTTTTAAGCGTCTAAAGAGCCTTTAATAAATAATCCTTTTTAGTTAATTTACTACAATTAATTATTGTAGAGAACAAGGAGCTAGTAACAGTGGTTTAGGAGAACTAGATAGTTAATTCTGTCTTTCTATCTGCGTACAGGACGCTCTCTATATATAAAAGAAATATTGTAGTCTGTAAAAAGTAGTGTAGAGCTTAGAGAGATTCCTCTAAGTCTAGCAAGTATTCTATAGAGTTTAGATGCTTTTTTCTAAACTTAGCGTAAAGTCTTTAAGCCTTAGCATAAAAGCTCTAAGGCTTGGCACTTAGCGCTGCGTATGCTGCGCAGGCCTTAACACTTATGCCTAGAGCCTTATAGCTAGAGCCTTGTAGCTAAGGCGCGTGGCTAATATATGCATTACACCTCTTAGGTAACTAAGACTTTAGTTCGCTTTACAGAGCTCTATATAGTTATAGCGCGTTCTTTAACGTACTACGCACGCGCAGCTTAGCGTAAGGCGCTAAAAATAATAATAAATTTTAAAGCTTTCTAGGCTTAGTATCTAACACTACTATAGCTACTGTAAGTATTACCTAGCAACTTATCTAAGTTTTTTAAAAGTAATACTAATTGCTTTTGTTAGTGCTATTATACTTTTATATAGCTTTTTAGGCTACTATACACTACTTTATGCTTTTACACAGCTTTTAGCTTTGTTTTAGCACTTTTTTTATTTAGTTATTAACTTTATATAAAAGTTAAAACTATAAAAAGCTACTAATACTTATACTACTACCTACGCCTCTACGCGTGCTGCTACTACTATACTACCCTTACTTTTGCCTGCGCTTTTATTTTTGCTGCTACTGTTACTGCCTTTGCTAGTAGCGTAGCTACCTTTTAAACGCGCTTTTTATACTAAGTTAACTAGTACTACTTTAAGTGTAGCACTAGCCTGCACATTTAAAGAGCGTATAAGTAAGGTTAAAACTCTAGTTAAAACTACTTATAGGGGTAAGACTTTAGTAGCAACTCTTAAGCGCTAAAGTAAACTTAGTGCGTATTGTAATGTACCCTACTTTAGGTATATTAAGAGGGCTTTATTTAGCAGCTCTAATAAAGCTTATTAAAATAAGGCTTTAAGCTTTAAGACGCGCTACTAGTAGTATGATAATAAAAAGACTTATAAAGTTCTATATGTATTTTCTTCTTAAATTTTAAGCATTTACTAACAATTAAAGTCTTTAATAACTGTTTTTTTAGCCAAAAAGCTTTTTGCTAAGCTTTAGAAAAATGCGCTGTTATAAGCCTTTTTTTGATTTTATTTTAAGTTTTTTATACTAATAAATTGTAGAGTAAGTAGGCTAAAAAGCTTATAAGCTACTGTCCGCGTCCTTCTAGAGACAGCGGCTAAGGAAAAGAAGTCTAGGAAGGGCCTTAAGAGTAAAGTAGAAAAGAAAGAGGGTTAGAATAACTAGAAGAAGCCTACTAGCTCTTTTAATAGTTTTCTTGCGCGTTGTCTACGCGCTAAGAAGCTGTTAGATAAGCTAGTTAACCTCCTAGTTACCTAAAAACCTATTAAGAGGGGGTTGTCTTCTTAAAATTTTATAAGTTTCCTAAGAGTAGGGGGCTAATCTACTCTAACAATTAAATATTTGTTTTTTTATACTTTTTTTCTTTTATAATTCTTTATAAAACACGCGTTTAATATTAATAAGCTTTTTAAAGTACTTAAACTTTTGCTTTAATAAGTACTAAGTAAGTTTATTAGCTAGTATTTTAGCTATTAGTAAATGCTTAATCTAAAACAAGCCTTTAGCGTGTTCTTAGCAGAGCTACATGTTCTATATATTAATATAATAAAGCTTAGTAGTTATTTTTTCTTGATCTCTAATAACTAGGCGTATAGTTTATTAGTTGTTATAAAAGATTTTAGGCTTTTAAAACTAAAAGCTTAAGCTTTTTAAATAGTTTTTAAAGCGCTATAAATTTTTTACTATATACTTTAGAATAAGGAGCTTAGCTTTTGTAGTTAAAGTTGTTACTTAGGCTTAATAAGCTCCTTTTTAAATAATTAAACCTTTAAAAAGTACAATAATATAGATTTAAGAAAAATTAATAAGTCTCTAATTTATTTGTAAAAGACGCATCTTGATATATAGTAAGCTCTTTATTATTATTGTTACTATATATAATCCTCTTATACCTTGTATAGTAGAAGTATTATATAAAGTAATTTACAGCTTTTATGTAAGCATCTAAAGAGTTAGTAAAAAAGTAAAAGAGCTTAGAAACTGCGTAGGTAGTATTAGGACGCAGCATAATAGTTGTGTATAGTGCGCTACTAACGCGCTTTTAGTAAACCTTAAATTAAGGCTTTAAAGTCTTTTCTAGATTTTTAACTAGCTTCTTTAAAAGTAAAAGAGTTTAAAAGAACTTACTCAGGGCGTCTAAGTCAAACCTTTTAGCAACTTTGTTATTATAAGTATAATGTAGTAGCAATATTATGCACTTTTAATATTTCTTTATAATTGATATTTTTAAAAACTAGCTTACTTTTTTTTTAAAATCTTGTAGGTGTTTTTAATAAATTAAAGAAGCTTGTAAGCTCTAGTTTAGTAAGTTTAATAACATATAAAAAGTATATTATTTATATAAAATATTAAAAGAAGCTTGCAGTCTTTAGTAAAGAAAAAGCATAGCTTTTTAGCTAAAGCTTATAGGCTAAGCTTCTTTAGTATGCTTAAAAACTTATTATACTATAATAAAGGCAAGTCTTTTAGGCTGTATAAGGCTCTTTTAAGCTTAACACAGTTGCCTAGGCGCTTCTAAATATCTAGTAAGTTGTACAGAACTGTTGTTTTATCACTAATATTAGTATTAAAAAACGCACTTACTATATTAAGCTCCTATGTCTTTATAATAAACTTAGCTATAATTATAATTGCAAGCTTAAAGAATCTTGCGGCTAGTATTACTGCGTATACTAAGTATAGTAAGTTTTTTACTTAAAAGTCTCTTTTTACTATAAGATGTGCTTTACATTTAAGAAAGTAGCTGTTTTTATTAAGCTTATAAGTAAATACTTATTTAAGAGAGAGAGACTAAGAGTCCTCTAAAATCTTTTTTTCTATCTAGGTGCTTTTTAAAAATAGAATATTAAATTTTTTTTTAGCTAGCTTGTCTAAATAAAGTTCTATATTAGTAGTTGTAAAGGTTCTTTTTTTTATTTAGAAGCTTTAGGAGATTTGTAAAGTAGATTTAAAATTAATTAACTTTTCTAAAAGCTGCTACTATTATAGCATGGACTATAATTAGCTTTTTATTATAGTTTTAAAATTAAAGAAGTAGTAGTTTAAGCTTAAAAGCTTTTAAAAAGTTATATAATAGGTTATATATGCTTGTAATTTTTATATTAGAACAACATTAGTTTTTATTTTTTAGCTTTAAGGAACTTTTTATAGAAAGTCTTTATATTTTTCTTTAAAAAGTTTTTTTGCTAAGAATTTTTAAGAAGCTTGAGTTAGTTTTGTAGAGTTGTTAGCACTGCGCTAGGCGTTTTTAAAAGTAATTTTTACTTTTTTTTAAGACTATAAAAGTCTTTACGCGTCTATTAAGCTTAATCTACTAGTAGTTAACAATTTTTAAGAGCTAAGTAGCTTATTACTACTACTTAGAGTTTTTTAAGCTAGGGTGCCCTACTTTAGTATTTATGCTTTTAGTAAAGAAGGCGCTAGTATTGCCTTAGGCGTTAGTAGCTATTTTAAAGGACCTTTTTGCCTTACACAAACTTTCTTAAAAGCGTTAGCTTACAGCTCTTTATATACTTTTAGTATACTGCATATTAAAAACTATAATAAGCTTTTTATAGTTTTTATTACTAGCTAATTGCTTATTAGCTATAATACCTCCTGTGTTATTACTCTTGCTTAACTAATACTAGTAAGCTACTTAAGTACTTTCTTAGCTTTACTAATTTTATTCTTATTAAAAGTGTTAACTATAAGTACTGCGCCCTGCTTAGGTAGCTTATAAGCTTGTCTTTAGTAGTACAGCGTCTTATTAAATATAATATTATAAATTATAATAACTTAGACAAGCGCTAGAACCAATATATAGTATATATTAGAAGCTCTATAGCCTACTAAGTAACTACTATAGCCCCTAAAAAAAGTCTTAAAGCTTTTTTTATATTGCCTAGCTACTTTATTCTTATATAAGAAATAGGCGTAGCAGCTATAAGCATATATACTGCTTTAATTTAGTTTTATATTTGCTGTAAAGCTTTTAAGAGGCTTAGGCTTATAGTACTTAAAGTACTTTCTACTTTATTGCTTAAGAAGCTTATTTAGTAAGCGTAAGCTATATATATAAAAGAGACTTATATTATAAATCTAGGCTGTAGCCTTAATCATTTCCAGCTAGAGTTTTTTAAGTAGGTTTACGCTTACTTTTATATTAATAAAAAATTTTATTAGCTTTTATTCTACTTGTTTAGTAACTCTATTTAGTTTATGTATATTTAGTAGAGAAGGCTTTATAGTAATACTATATTTTTTATACTACATTAAGTACTGTAACATTTTTTTTTAAACAAGTAGTAACAAATTATTATTTTAATTAATTTTAACTATCTAGAGCTTATAATAAGCTTTTAGTAAAGCCTTAAGATTATAAAAAGCTTTTATAGTTTTTAAAAAAATTCTACTTATAAAATGTACACATAGAGCTTACTACTAAAAGTGTTTTTATTTACTTAGATTTATTGCTTTCCTAACTAGCTTTAAGGCATATTAAATAAGTTTTATAAAATTTATTAATATTGTTAATAAAAAGGCTTTTTTCGTTATCTTAAAAGAACTTATTTTATATAAGAAAAAGTATAGTACTTACACTTAACACATACTATTTTTTAAATTTTACGCCTTAAGCTGTGTTAATAAGCGCTTCTAATACCTTAGGGCTTAGGTACTTTACTTAAGTATACTAAAAGTTCTCTAAGTTGCTCTTTAAATATATTACTTATCAGCTTTTAACTATAGGCATTACATTTATTATAAGCTTAAAATAAAAAGATAAAGGCTTATATTTAAAGAATAAGAGATTATAATAGTATTTAAGCTTTACTAGTAAAATTTTTCTACTTAGTATGCTTTTAGCAAAGAGTATTATCTAGGCCTAAGTACTAGACTTTTTTTCTGTGTAGGCAAGCTTCTAAGACAATATTAAGATAAAAACTTTTAATAACTACTACATTTATAAGTATAAATTTCTTACTTTTCTTGCTATATATTTTATTTAGAACTTATTATAGTATATAAGTTTTTTAGCTACTAATAAAGAAAGCCTAAGTGCCTGTCTTTACTGTCTTTACTTCTCTAGTAGCTATAAAGGAGCCTAGTACAAGCAATTCTCTGCTGTTTACTAAGTATATCATAGCTTTACTATCTAGTATAGGGCTCCCTAATAGTATATAAGCATTAAAATTGCCAGTGTAGTATATACCTAGGTTATTGTTCTTTTCAAAAAGCGCTAGATAAATTAAAAATATAACTATACTACCTAGAAAGAGCTTTAATTTACTTTTTTTTCTTAAAAGAGCTTAATTTCTACTTTAATAAGCTCCTTATAAAGATCTTTATACTAATTAGTATATAAGCAGTTTTAAATTTTCTTAGCTTTTTTTTTATTAATATTATAGTTAACTTTTAACTTAGCTTTAATTACTGCTAGATGTGTATAGTATTTTACTAGCTTTTAGAATTACCTTTTTTTAGTACTATCTCTGCAAAAGCACTTATAGCTATATTTTTAACTTACTACTCTAGCGCCTTATCTTTATATACAAAGTTTTAAGCTTGTTAAAGTAGTATAAGCTTTTAAAAATTTAGCTAAGCTTACTAAGCTACTTAAGTGCTAGTAAGGTATTTTAAAAAATACTTAACTTATTTAGTTTAAATTAAGATAATTCTTTTTAAGCGTTTATTACTATTAGTAAAGCATTTTTATAGTGCTAGCCTAGTTAAAAGCATGTTTAGCTATACAGCATCTAGAAAGTTAAATACAGCTAGCGCGCTGTTTACTTTAAGTATTTTTAGCCCTTTAGCTTTTAGTTAGCTTATTTACTACTTATTATACTAAGCGTATAGTTTTATAGTTTCTAGCTTTACTTTTTTAAGGCTTACGCAGTACTTCTAGTGTGCTGCTATTTAGTTAATAGTATTTAATAGCGCTAGCTTAAGCTTTAATTACTTAATAAGCTTATTAAGAGTTTAGCTTAGTTTATTAGTAAGTTTTATTATAATTAGAGCTAGTAACTACTTATTAATACTTGCGTAAATTTAGTTTTATATATACTATAAAGCGTGCGTGTTTATAGCTTAGTCTGTATACTTTACTTAATATTTATTAAGCTTTTTATTATAGGCTTTAAGCTTTTTATAGTAAAGGTTTTTACAAGTACTAAAGGCCTTAAAGGCAGCTTTATTAATATATTAATAGCTATAATAACTTCTAGGTTAATATATCTTTAGACTCCTTTAAATTTAGCATTAAAATTTAGCTAAATATACTAGTAAGACTAGCTTGTGTAGCTTAAGAGGCGCGCTAAGTTAGTAATTTATAGTAAGTTACTTGCTATTGTTATGCTAGAATTAGTTAGTAAGTTAAAAAGTGTATTTAAATAAATTAAAAAGTCTAAACTACTACTAGCGTACTCTAAGTTGCGCAGAGAGAATTTAAACTGCCATTTAAAGTGCTAGGATTATTACTATAAAAAATAAAAAGCTAGTAATAGTAGTTTAAAAGAACTAAATAGTTAATTTTGTTTTTTTATCTGCGTTTAGGACGATCTTTATATACAACAAAAATATTGTAGTCTGTAGAGAGTAGTATAGAGCTTAGAGAGATTCCTCTAAGCCTAGTAAGTATTCTATAGAGTTTAGATACTTTCTTCTAAACTTGGCGTAAAGTCTCCAAGCCTCAGCGTAAAGGCTCTAAGGCTTGGCGCTTGGCGCTGCGCGCGCCGCGCAGGCCTTAACGCTTGTGCCTAAAGCCTTGTGGCTAGAGCCTCGTGGCTAAGTCGCGTGGCTAATATATGCGACAATTATTATAACATTCTTACTTTTATTTTTAAGGTGTCAAAGGTGGTGGTTGTTGTTGTTGTAGTCAAAATGGGGTTTCTAAAAAAAGTGAAAAGCAGCTACCCTCTACTAATTAGTCGCAAAAGAAAATAAAAGAGAAGAGTAAGGACATATACGTTACTGCAGCAGGAGCCTGCAATACTTCTTTATAAAAGCTTCCTGCCTGCTACTTCTTACCTTTAGAGTTTTCTACACTAAACAGTACTACATACAAACAACTTACATATAAATAATATAATACTTAGACTATTTTTCTCCCCTTTTAACACGAAGACTAATAGCTTACATTAAGTAAAGTTAGACCTTACTAAGTTACTATACTAGAAGCTATAGTAGTAACAGTTCCGATAGTAGTTAAGTTAGTGCAGAAGTTAGAATGTAACTATAGTTAAAACATTTTTAATGCGTCTAGTGTTATAGATGTTAAAGTTATAATAAAGACTATAAAAGGCTAGTTTAGCTAGTACACTATATATACTGCACATATTAATAGTCTAGGTGTAGTAAAAGTGTATTACTTTAGCAATTTCCTTCTGTGCAAATACAACTTTAGTAAAGAAACTTAGAAGTAGCTTTATAAAAAGCAAAGGCGTGTTAAAACAGCTATTAAGTAGCTAGAACAAACTAACAAGCAGGAAGATTTTGTAAATTACCTCTAGAGATAAGAGAGCTGTGTATAGATAGTAATGCTGTTGTTGTTTATTTACATCTAAGAATAGGCACCAAACGCCGCAACTGCAACACCGCTAGAATAGCAACAAGATAACAGAAGTTGCGGTTAGCAGTAAATAGTTAGCAGTAAATAGTTAGCAGTAAATAGTTGTTAGTTAAGAGAGTTAGTTAAAGGGATATCGCGTATCTTTGTTTCTGTCTAAACATGCAACACACTAATTGCGTGCCAGCAATGCTAAACAAGGGGGCATAAGCCTAGATACCTATTGTTAGCAATAAATCTTTTTTTACTAAAAAGGTGTCTACAAAATGTGTGCAATAATATTCTTACAATCCTGTTATATAAGAATTAATTTAATCTTAAGTCCTTATATATTTTAGTTAGAGCGGCATTTAAGCTTAGGCACTCCAAAAATACTATTATTAGCTATTTTAATTAACTAGCCTAAGCCTAGAATAACTAGCTAAGTAAATAAATATAACGCTTAGTATAGCTGTAGTTACTATCCTTACTATAAAGAACTCTAGCTGCTAATTAAATTAATTTACTATTACTAGCGTATTAGAGTTTCTTAGTTTATAGCCTTAGCTTACTTATATCCTTTTAACAAAAATAAGCTTATATAGCTAGATAAATCTTGCTATATAGCTTGTATACACTAAGTTAGATACCCTTAATAGTGTAATAAAGTTTTTTTAGCCTATTTACCTTAGTTTACTTTCAAATTTTAACTTTTTGGCTTATTTGCCTTAGTTTACTTTTAAACTAAAAAGACTCTAATAGTAAGCTCTTTCTTACTATAAATTAATTATTTGTTTAGATGAACCTTTTTACTAGCGTTATGAAACTATTATATTATAACTTTAGCTTTTACTAAAAACCTAGCTTTAAATAGTACTAGTTCTTACATGTGCTTACAATTTAAGAAAATAAAAATTTCTTAAACTTTTTTATCTTATTGTGTAATCTTTTATCATTCTCTAAGCTTATTACTTATTATAGATTAACTTTTAGGCTTATAACTTAAAGTAGATTTAATCTTTAAGGCTTGGTTACTTGTTCTACTATCAACTTAGAGGTAGAGGTCTCTGCCTTCTACTTGTTTGTGGTAGACTTAGAGGCAGCCTAATCTAGGCTTATAACCTAGAGATTAAGGAGGAGGTGCAGAAGTAGAACAATAGAAATACAAGAATAACATAGAGACTAGAAGAAGAGAGTAATTAAGTTTTATTATTGTGTTATATAAATGCTTAACTAAATATTGTAATTCTCTTAACTCTCTCATTATTTCTAACTACAAGCCAAACTGTAGTTCATATATACTGCTAAATAATATTCTAGAAAGATCTATACTTCCGCAATAGCTTGCAGAGTAGATAATGTATTATCTTGTAATCTTATGTAATCTTACGTAATAGATTGCGTAGTTGCTGTAGATTAATTAATAACAATAATAAGTAGTACTAGTAGCGTAATAGCTACTATTAATTAATTGATCGTAGGTTGATTGTAGATTCTAGGTGTGATTTTAAGCACCTAAATCCTGTGGAGAAACAGCTAAGTAGCTTAATCTCTAACAAATACTACTTTATTCTTTTACTTTTATTTTTAAGGTGTTAAAGGTGGTGGTTGTTGTTGTAGTTAAAATAGGGTCTCTAAAAAAAGTGAAAAGCAGCTACTCTCTACTAATTAGTCGCAAAACTTAAAAAAAGATTGTATGCAGTTAACGAGATTCGAATAGTAGGTAGATAAGGTCTACGCGCTAAGCGCTTAGAGTAGAAAAGCTTAGACTACTAAGCAAAATTAGGGTTAAAAAAATTTGCTAAAGGTACTAAAAAACAAAACTAATTAAAACGTGTTTAACAGCAATTGCTAGCCTATAGCTAGCAACAAGATTGCGATAGAGATAGAGGAGGAGAGTAAGAACATATACGTTACTGCAGCAGAAGCCTATAATACTTCTTTATAAAAGCTCTCTGCCTACTACTTTTTACTTTTAGAATTTCCTAAACTTCATAGTACTATATATAAACAATTTGTATACAAATAATTCAATGCTTAAACTATGTTATTTTAACACAAAGACTAATAGCTTATATTAAGTAAAGTTAGACTTTACTAAGTTACTATACTAAAAGCTATAGTAGTAAATTACAAACAGCTACCTCTATTAGTTAAGAATAAGCTAGTAGCAATAGTCTTTATAGTAGTTAAGTTAGTGTAGAAGTTAAAATATAACTATAGTTAAGATATCTTTAATACGTTTAGTATTATAAATATTTAGGTTATAATAAGAACTATAAAAGGCTAGTTTAGCTAGTATACTATATATACTACGCATGTTAATAGTCTAGATGTAGTAAAAGTATATTACTTTAGTAATCTTCTCCTGCGCAAATATAACTTTAGTAAAGAAACTTAAAAGTAGCTTTATAGAATATAAAAGCGTGGTAAAACAGCTATTAAGTAGCTAAAATAAACTAATAAGTAAGAGGATTTTATAAGTTGCCTTTAAAAATAAGAGAGCTGTATATAAATAGTAATGCTGTTATTATTAATTTATATTTAAGAATAGGCACTAAACGCCGCAACTGCAACACTGCTAGAATAGCAACAGGACAATAGAAGTTATAGTTAGTAGTAAATAGTTAGCAGTTAATAGTTATCAATTAAGAGGGTTAGTTAGAGGGATATTGCGCATCTTTATTTCTGTCTAAATATACTAGAGCGACACACTAATTGCGTGCCGGCAATGCTAGATACGGGGGCATAAGCCCAGATACTTGTTGTTAGCAATAAATCTTTTTTTACTAAAAAGGTGTCTACAAAATGTATGGTCACATCAAAAGGTTATCTTAAAAGGCCGACGCCATTTATTTTTTTAAACAGGAAATTAAAGTAAAGCCTATACCTTTCTGCTAAATTAGCTTTATATTAACTGTTTTTTATGCTTGCTATCTATTTTAAGATAAGCTTATTAGGATACTAGTAGACAAAGCGATTAACCTAGTTTACTCTAACCTCTCTCCTCGCGATCTATAAGGCAAAATTTTGCATTATAGCTTATATAGGTAGAAGGCCTTGCCTAGTAAGCTGTTTAATATACTGTAGGAGCTTTAGCTCTTACTGTAAGTGGAGAGCCTGTTAATGTTCGTAGCGGGTAGTGAGTGAGGTAGAAACGTCCTGGTGCCTGCGCGTCAACGTAGATCGAACAACACCACATTGCTAAGCAGTCTGAGTATAATTAATCTTCTCTCCCGGCTCTAGTGACTCTATTGCTGCAAGCGCAGCCTTAATTGAGCTTATATTAGTAGAATTATGTGGTGTTGAAGTTAAGGTGCTGTTTGGTAAGGCCGCGCGTTTCGCCAGGGTGCGCGTTTCGAGGTGAACCTCGGTATACGTTATGGGAAACATTTTTGGGTATCAACGTATCTGTTAATTATTATTTGGGACATTAGTAAGGGTAGCAGCCTACTTAGGGTAGCGTAGTTTCTATTTAATTGAAGTTAGGCTAGCAAATGGATTAGGGTTGGGTTGTGGTTAGGTTACAACCGCACGGACTAGAACACTAAAATATCAACTTTTACTTCATAATAACTCGCTGAGTACTTATTTATTATAATGCAATCTAGACATAAGGTGCATTAGTGTTAAAAGATACTTATATGCAATATATACAAGATTTTACTAACATCTAGCTTAGTTATATAGTATTTAAGCTTTTACAGACACATAGCCAGGGCAATAGTTTTTGAAATCTCTTAAAATATTATTGCAAGTATTCTCTATTACTAATACACCTTGTATCAAGATTGCATTATTATTTACTTGGTATTAAGCGAATTATTATAAAGTAAAGGTTGAGATTTTGGTGTTCTAGTCCGTGCGGATCTGACCCAACCACAACCTAATCCAACCCATTTACCAGCCTAATTGAAGTCTTGACTTTTATTATCCAATACCGAGGCTCACCGCCTGACGCGCACCATCTCGTAACGCGCGGCCGAACACCAAAACAGCTATATCAAGGTGAGGCTATACAGCCCTATATAAAAGCTTTCATTAAGATTTCTTCTAGTAGTGAGATCTAGAGGCCTTGACTCATCTATATAGCTGTAAATATCAAGTAGGTGTCCTAATCGCTTGGCCGTGGCGGCCGATATAGGCAAGTAAGGCTGAGAGAGGCTGCTAAGGCTGCTCAACACCTGTACGCCTTACAATAGGCCTCTCTTTTTAAGTAGAGCCTGTAAAAGCTTTAAAGCCTTTCTTGTTTTTCTTTTACGAAATTTTAATAGCCTTTTTAAGTTGCTGTATAGCCTTATAAGTAGCCTGCTGTATTAGCTTACTTAGCAGCCTAATTAGCCCTTAGCACCTCTCTTAGTCTTCTAGCCTTAGCCTTTGCCTTGCGCCTTAGCTAAGCCTGTCTAGTCTTTTTACGCCTTAGCTCCTTACAATATTAATCTGCCATATCCTTTTAGTTCTAAGCCTACTTATTTTGCTTATACTAAAGGCGCTAATAGTCGCAAGCCTCTCTTATTTTCTTTCAAGACTAGAATACAGCTCTACTATCATACTCTTTAGGCTTCTTGAAGAGAACAGGCTTGTGTTACTCTTTACGCGCTTTTTCATAAATTAGAGCTTTTTTTAGCCTTGTCACCTTATTCTTAAGAAGGCTATTTTAAGCAGAGCTTATATTGATGACCTAACTTAGCCTTTTTACCTATTTATTACCTTAATTAGCTATTTAACAGCATAGCAGGCACTCTATTCTTCGCTAATTAGAGGCGCTAAGAGTTAAAGAGTCGCTATCAGTTAAGAAATCAAGGAAGGAAAGGTACTAAGGATTTCTATTTCAATTAAAGAGTAAGAGACCTTAGCTTTAAAGGCTTTTAAAATAGTATCCTCCTTCAAGAAGGCCTTATAGGCTTAATAGCATAGCAGGAAAAAGTATCTCTTACTTATAGTAATAAGGCCTTAGCTCCTCTTGATAAAAAAATATATTTTAGCTTAATAGACAGAGGATAGAAGCTTAAATAGGCTCTTATCTAGAGGCTATAGCGTAGAAGTTAAATAAAAAGGATGCAATACAAAGAAATTTCTTTTCTAATTTTTATACTTCATAAAATTTATTATAAAGTAAATTTTATAGCTTTAAAGAATAAGCACGCATCGAAGATTTCTTAAGCACAGTTACATTCTGACCTCTGCACCAACTCGACTACCACAGGGACTATCACCACCAGCTCCTTTTCAACCGACAGAGGTGGCCGCTCAACGACGGTGAACGCCGGCTTTGTGATTTACCACTATAGCTTTTAGTATAGTAACTTAGTAAGGTCTAACTTTACTTAATGTAAGCTACTAGTCTTTGTGTTAAAGAGAAAGAAAAATAGTTAAAGCATTATATTATTTTTATGTAAGTTATTGGTATAGAAGTTGTTTGCATACAAGTTATTTGTATGCGAGTTATTTATATATAGTACTGTATAGTGTAGGAAATTCGAAAGGTAAGAAGCAGCAGGCAGAGAGCTTTTATAAAGAAGTATTGTAGGCTTCTGCTGTAGTAACGTATGTGTCCTTACTCTCTTCCTTTATCTCTATCACAATCTTGTTGCTAGCTATAGGCTAGCAATTGCTGTTAAACACGTTTTAGTGTCTTTAGGTGAGAGTAGATCGCACAACACTATACTCTTTTCAGATCTAAGTATAATTAATATTCTCTCTAAGTAATAGCGCATTTATAGCTGCAAGCGCAGCCATAATCGTATCTATTTTAGTGGAGTGATCGCGTGTTGAAGTTGATGTGTTACCGTGTCTGTGCGCGTTTTGTCCATGTTCGAGTTTTGTCCACCCCACCAAAACAACCACCTACACAAAACGCGTCATAACTCCCAGGCGCATCTTTCTCGTTTACAAAGTTTGCAGAAAAGTATAGTGTAGGTCGTCGTACGCTCGTTCGAAGACACCAGGGCCTAAAAGGGCCTAAACCAGCCTCACCAGCTCGCCCATCGACTCCTTCACCTACACCAAGAAACCGAGCTCCTACAGTATATTACTACGCTTACTAAACGACGTACACCACCTACACAAGCAATAATACGCAACTTTGCCTTATCTCTAGCTAGTAGAGAGGTTTTAGAAAGCTAGGTTACTTGCTTCATTAACAGGAATCCTACTTATCTCATCTCGCGCTAGCAGGCAGGAATAGATCGCAATCGCTACAAAGCTAATTTAGAGGCTAAATATAGCTTCTACTTTAAGTTACTACATAAGAAGATAAGGGAATACAATATAGGGCCTTTTTAAATCTTTAATATAAATAAGAAAGGCTTTATAATTAGAGTAACTAGAAGGTTAAAAAGGGTGTTTAACAAGAGAATATACAACTAAAAAGGAGTTAGGGCTGCAACTTAAGATAGTAATAGAAAGTAGGTAACTGTTCTAGCCTACGTTTGTTAAGATAGTATAGCTCTATCCCTAGCTCTTATTTTTTAGTTAGCTGTTAGAGCTCTAAAATTAAGCTAAGTTAAGGATATTAATAACAAAAAGCACTTAGTATTTATTAGCTTATCTCCTTTTAGCTAGACTAACAATAATATAGGCCTAGCCTAGCTTAAAAAAGTTTTTAAGAGAGAGACCAGACAGAAAGCTTATTTAAGATACTAATTAGTCTTTCTAGACAGCTATAGATTTTACTTAACTATAAATTTTATTAATTACTGTAACAACTACAAAGTCCTATTAGCTGTATTTCCTTTTTATTTAACTTATACGCTTTAACCGCTTAACGTTAGATTATTTAAGCCTCTCTTAACCGCCTACTTAACTAAGCTTTTATTCCACCTTTATAAAAGCTAGGGGCTCCTACTAATAGTAAAAGGAGACTTTTTTCTCCTTTTTTAGAGGCCTAGGGTACTGCTTTTAAGGAGAAGACTATTAGAAAGTCTTTCTAGGTAACTAAAGTTTATCTACCTAATCTTAAGGTTATCCTTTAAAGATTCTGCAAGGAGGCCTTTAGTTTAAATAAATTTTTAGCTTCTATACTTAGTAGAGATAATTAGCTTAAAATAGAGAATCTTATACGCTGTTTAGTGCAAGATTAGAGTAGTAAGAAGGTAAAAAAGCTTTGTTAAAGTCTTTACTACATCTTAGCTTAAAATAGTATCTTCTGTAGAGAGATACAAGGCTTAAAAAAGGCTCTTTTAGTTAAAAAAAGACACTAAAAGAAGAGCTATACTCTCTAACTTAACAATTCTTAGGAGTACTACAGTAGTGCTGTTTTCTAGTCGCCTAAGAAGGTTCGTTAGGCTTAGGACAATAAGGTAGCTTAACAACATAAATAACAACTACTACAACTTTAAAAAGCTAAGAGGTCTTACTTAAAAGGGCAAGCTTAATTATATAAAGCTTAACAAGCTAAGGAAAGGCGTGTTAAGAGGGAGAGGCTTAAGGGGGTAAGGCAGAAAGAGAAGGCTAAAAAGGCAGCTAAAAAGGAGCGTCAGAAATTAGCTCGCGACGCTCAAAAAGCTATAGAACTGTCCTAAAAAAGTAAGCGCAAAGCCTCACAAGCCTCTACTTAAAAGCAGAAGCATCAAAAACGTGTTGTTGTTAATTCATCTTATATTAAAGCTGAGGTAGCTGTACCAGCTGCCCCAGCGCGCACCACCCGCCGCGGGCGCAACGTCACCTTACTAAGTAAATATAAGTAGTACAAATTGATTGCAATGATATACTTTGGTGGGGTGGACAAAACTCGAACATGGACAAAACGCGCACAGACACGGTATTTTGCCGGCCGCGCGTTACGAGGTGGTGCGCGTCAGGCGGTGAGCCTCGGTAACTTAACTAACACTAGCAACAATATATCTAATCTGAGCGTACTAGATACTACAACATGTATTGACAGAAGGGTTGAATTTTATTTACCAAGAATTCAAGATTGGGAAAGTTATATATAGTTGGGGTTATCTGGCGTACTGGTGCCCAAAGCTCGAGTAGCGACTCGCTACCCCTGCGCGGAAAACCCTGTTCATGGCGAAACCGTACATTTGTGTCCGAGCAGGTTACACAAGAGCACATATCCCCTAGGTACAACTTGCATACCACCCACCTTCCCACCATTCGCCGTAAAGACTGCATTTGTTAGAATCTTTCGTGCAAGGGTTGAACTAATGTTCTTTTATTAGCAATGTGAAAAATTCTATAATAGTTCGGCTAGATCATACCTTCCGGCATTCCTGGCCAGAAGCTCTCCTGCCATTGCTGTCGAATACATAGCAATGTCCATGTGGTGATACACCGTAGTCCCCGTGCGGAGAGCATACTCTCTAAAAGAAGCCAAGTTAGAGACCTAATCAATATTATGGTGGGAGATCTCTGCTAGTGCGGAGCGTGGAGTACTTGCTCGACGAACGCCTGCCGGCTTGGGGCTAGCGTAGATAATGTGGGCGAGGCCTAAGATAATAAAAGCTGTAGAAAACAACATATTTTGTGCAGGTAAAATTGATTTGAAGGGGCTAAAGCGTAATTGAAAGATATGAGACGTGATGGGGGTGTTGAATTAAATTGAGGTCCAATAGCTAGGTATTAGTACTCCTCATCTAGTAGCTTACTACAAGTGCCAAGTTTATCATCCGAGGGGAAGGCAATTTTAGGCCGCAATCAATGCGTCTCGGTCCTCAAATAGATGACGAGCGAAATTGCCTTAATATACTCAAGGGGAATTGTAGTACTCTTACACTATGCTTCTTAAGTCGCGGCCAAGGTGTGTCAACCTTGTAGATAGTCTCCTCCGCTTACGGAAACAATGTTAGGTAACAGGTTCATCCTAGCAGAGTTGTTAACAATTAAGCTAATTAATTCAATACTGTTAGCTCGACTTCGATTGACATTATAGAGTTGTATAGTTTAGTTATATGATTGATAAGCAACCATCAATTAGATTAATTAGCTTAATGTCGCGTATACCAGCCACGCGCCTTAGCTACGCGCTCTAGCCACGAGGCTCTAGGCCCAAGCGTCAAGGCCTGCGCGGCGCGCGCAGCGCTACCGTGTCCGTGCGCGTGATGCGCCGAACCACCAAAACACTATAATTGTTACAGCCACACAACAACACAACGCAATAGGATTAAAAGAAGCGCTTGCAGAGTGTGATACTTTTGCATCTAAAGATAAGATCCTGTAGTCTAAATTAGTACAAAAGCATAGTGT
Source organism: Alternaria gansuensis (assembly GCA_009289805.1). NCBI lineage: Eukaryota > Fungi > Ascomycota > Dothideomycetes > Pleosporales > Pleosporaceae > Alternaria > Alternaria gansuensis. The sequence goes on from WBOK01000125.1 coordinate 26,319, forward strand.
TGTGCAGTTAATGTTAACGCGCACATAAAGAGGTAAGACGCGCCTACATTAAGTGATAGTCCTTACACAATAGAAGGTTACCTTATAATAAGAAAAAGAGCTTATAAAGTATATAAAGGAGCTTACTACTTATTATTTGCCTTTTATAAGAGATATAATCGCGAATTTTGCGTTAGCAGTCGCCTAGGAACTAGTAAGCGAGAGCTAGGTTACGCGCTTTATTAACAAGTACTCTATCTATCTTATCTCTTAATACTTAACAGGTATAAACGCCAATTGCCACAACGCTAATTTCTATACTAAGTATAAGCTGTACTTTTACTTACTACAGTATAAAATTGCTAAGTATAAAGTTAACGCTAAGCATATATACAATATAAATAAAAAAAGCTTTTTAATAAAAGTTACTTTAAGAACAAAACACGTGTTTAGCAGGCGTATATAGTAAAAAAAAGGATAAAGTATTACTTTAAAATAGTAATTATACCTAAATAACGCTTGTAGCGTGTGTATGCAGTAATAGATTAGCTCTGCCCCTTAGCCTTCTTTATAAGTCTGCTAACAACACTATCTAATTACGCTGTAGAAGGAATTAAGCTAGGGATACACATTATACTTGTTTCTTTATTGCTTATAGGCTAGACTAATAATAAGCTAGGCCTTGCTTAGCTTAAACAAGTCTTTAATTACTTCTTTAAGGCTAAAGTATAAAGAAAGTACTGCCTTTTAATTGTTAACGTCTACAGCTCTTCTATAATAATAGACTTTGTTAACTACTACAATTAGAATAAGATACTCCTAGCGATTCTTCTTTCTTATTTAACTTACATGCTGTAGCTGATTAAAAAAGTAATACTTAAGCTTCTCTTAACTGTTGTGAAGATCGTCCGTAGATGATCTGTGTTAGTTCCCTTGGAATGAGTGAGTACGATAGACGAGGGTTGTACTAGCACAATTAGTAGATTAATGTAAATAGTACAGGGTTGTGCTAGCACGTTTAGTAGAACAATGTAATAACACAGAGGAGTTAAGAATTAGGTAATCCTTAGATTGCACTTAAAGTTAAACACACTAAGGAAAGGCTTAATGCCTACAACTATATACTAAGAGAGTGTTATATTGTCCTACAGAATCCTATACTGTCCTATGCGTAGAACGTGTAGAGTTTTGTGGTAAATTGTAGGACGTATGTGACTTGTCCTATAAAGAATTTCCGCCAAGGCCCGTGGGATCACGTGCCTGGTGCGGGGTGGCGTTATCTATTGGCACGCAAAGGCTTGTCCTTTGTTCGGGTGGTCTAGGATCTCTTCCTGCCTCCATCCTTCATACTTAGTCTGTACCTTCTCTCTTCTTAGGTTCGTAACAACTGTATACTTAAAAGAGCTTACTTTTTTATTTTTAAGGTATTAAAGGTGGTGGTTGTTGTTGTAGTTAAAATAGGTTTTCTAAAAAAGTAAAAAGCAGCTGCTCTCTACTAATTAGTCGTAAAAGTCAAAAAAAGATTATGTGTAGTTAACAAAATTAAAACAGTAAGTAGATAAAGTCTACTCGCTAAGTGCTTAGAGCAGAGAAGCTTAGACTACTAAGCAAAATTAAGGTTAAAAAATTTACAAAAAGTACTAAAAAACAACACTAATTAAAACATGTTTAACAGCTATTGCCAGCTTATAGCTAGCAACAAGATTGCGATAAAAGTAGAGAAAGTAGAGAAAAGTAAAGACACGTACGTTACTGCAGTAGAAGCCTATAATACTTTATAAAAGCTTTCTACCTACTACTTTTTACCTTTAGAATGTCTTACACTATATAGTACTATATATAAACAACTTATATATAAATAATATAATACTTAGACTATTTTTCTTTTTATTTAATATAAAGACTAATAGCTTATATTAAGTAAAGTTAGACTTTACTAAGTTACTATATAAAAAGCTATAGTAGTAGATTATAAAGCTGCGTTTACCTTTGTTAAGTAGCCTTTCTAATTAGTTAAAAAGGAGCTGTTAGTAGTAGCTCTTATAGTAATAAGGTAAACATAGAATTTAAATTTTATTATTTATTAACACTTTATTAATAGGTTTAGTATTATAAATATTGAAGTTATTATAAAAGTTGTTAAAAGTTTATTTAGTAGTAGGTTTATTTAATATATTGCGCATATTAATTGTCTAAGTATAGTAATAGTATATTCTTTTACTAATTTTCTTTTGCGTAAATATAACTTTAGTAAGAAAACCTTATAGCAGCTTTATAAGAAGTAAAAGCGTGTTAAAACAGCTATTAAGTAGCTAGAATAAACTAATAAGTAAGAGAATTTTGTAAGTTGCCTTAAAAAATAAGAGAGCTATGCCTAAATAGTAACGCTGTTGTTGTATATTTACATCTAAGTATAGGCGCATGCTAAAAACGCCGCGACTACAATACTACTAAGATAGCAATAGAGATAATAGAAATTGCAGTTATTAGTAAATAGTTATTAGTTAAGACAGTTAGTTAGAAAGATATTACGCATTTTTGGTTTTGTCTAAACATGTGACACACTAATTGCGTGCTAGCAATGCTAAACAAGGGGGCATAAGCCCAGATACCTGTTGTTAGCAATAAATCTTTTTTTACTAAAAAGGTGTCTATAAAATGTGTAGTCACATTACAAGGTTGTCTTAAAAGGCCGAAGCCATGAAAGAGCTTACAACACACCTTTACAGCGGCTAGAGACTATTAGTAATTAAAAAAGCAACTTTTTTTACTTATTTTAGAAGGCCTAGACAAGCATATTTACTAAGGAGTTGAAACTTAGCTCTTTTAAGGCAATAGGTATATTATCTCTTTAGCTTAATGTTATTCTCTAACACTTTGCTAAAGATACCCCTAAATCTTCTAATAGCAGCACAAGCTATTCTTTAGTCTACTTTAGTAAGAATTAGCTTAAATTTAAGACTCTACTATAGAAGGTTACTAGAGATACGAGTAGTAAAGAGCTAAGGAAAATTAGCTGCTTGCTCTACTACATCTAATTTAGAATTAGCTCCTCTACTATAAGATAACAGGCTTTAAAGAAGTTCTTAAAACTTAAAAGAAGTATAAAAATAAAAGCAAAGCTCTTTAGTTCTAGCCTTGCAAGAACTATTATAGTAGGGCTAAATTCTACTTTTCTAGTAGAGTAGAGAAAGTACGACGCACTAATAAGAGGACTAAGCAACAGAACTAGAAGGTAGAAGAACTTAAAAAACAGAGATAGTAAAGCTTAGGCACGCTAATAAGCTATACAAGGAGAAGATTGCTCAGAAAAGGCATAAGCAGCAGGCAAGAGAGAAGGAGAAGCGTAAATATGTTAAAGCTAAGAAGGCTAAGAAAGCAACTAAACGCAAAGCTTAAAAAGAGCGCGATAAGCAAGCTTGTAATGCTGTAAAAGTCATATAATTACCCTAAAGAGGCAAGCGCAGGGCGTCACAGTCTGTAGTACTAAAAAAAAAGCAGAATTGTAGTGTAGTAGCTGCGTAGCATACCGTGTCCGTGCGCGTTTTGCGCATGGTCGAGTTTTGCGAACCCAACCAAAACAACTACCTGTACTCAACCAGCTATAACTCCACCAATATAGATCTAATTTAGGAAGCACTTAATAATATTATCTCGCGTGCACTAAGCGTATCTTTCTTATATACAAAGTTTGCAGAAAAGTATAGTGTAGTACGCTTAACCTTAACGCGAAGGCACTAAGGGCAAAACTAACTACACTAACTCGCCCACCAACTCCTTTACCTACACCAAGAAACTATGCCCCTATAGTATAATACTACACTTACTAAACAACGTGCACTACTTATATAAGTAATGATACGCAACTTTACCTTATCTTTAGCTAGTAAAGAGATTTTAGAAAGCTAGATTACTTGCTTTATTAATAGGAATCCTACCTATCTAATCTTACGCTAGTAGGCAGGAATAGATTGCAATTGCTACAAGGCTAATTTCAAAGCTAGATATAGCCTTTAGTTTATGCTACTATATAAGATAAGAAAAGACTATAATATAGAGCCTTCTTAAATCTTTAACATAGATAAAAAGGGCTTTATAATTAAAGTAACTAAAAGGTTAAAAAAGAAGGTTAAAAAGATATATATCGTGGTTCACAAGCGAATCGGCCACCCAAGCGAGCCGGCCACGCGAAATCCCCGTAAAATTTTAAAACAACAGGTGTCTATTTCTCAACAACGACAAGGTAGAACTCTCTAAAAGTTTAGCACAATTGCTGCATCTATATAAAGAATAAGCTATTAAGATATAAAAACGCTAGCTTTAATATTAAGAGAGATATACATGTTTCTGCAGCTTTACAGGGGTATAAGTAGTCTATCTCTACAACTACTGAATAGAATTTCCTAAAAGTTTCCTGGCTTACCTTTTACATAGATGCGGCAGTTATATTAGATTTCTAGAGAATTCTACCTTGTCGTTGTTGAGAAATAGACGCCTGTTGTTTTGAAATTTTGCGGGGATTTCGCGTGGCCGACTCGCTTGGGTGGCCGACTCGCTTGTGAACCACGTTAACTTAAAAAAAGTTAGGGCTTTAACTAAAGATAGCAATAAAAAGTAAGTAACTATCCTAGCCTGCGTTTATTTAGACAGTATAGCTCTATCTTTAGCTCTTAATTTTTAGTTAGCTGTTAGAGCTCTAAAATTAAGCTAAGTTAAGAATATTACTAATAAAAAGCACTTAGTATGTGTTAGTTTATCTTCTTTTAGCTAGACTAATAATAATATTAGTCTAGCCTAGCTTGAGAAGGTTTTTAATTAAAAGACTATATAATAAGCTTATTTAGGATACTAATTACTTCTTTTTATTAGCTATAAATATTACCTAACTATATATTTTATTAATTACTATTATAAGTATGAAATCTTATTAGCTATTTTTATTTATTTAACTTATGTGCTTTAACTGCTTAATATTACATTATTTAAGCCTTTTTTAACTGCCTACTTAACTAAGCTTTTATTTAACTTTTCTAAAAGCTAAGGGCTCTTATTAATAGTAAAAGAAGACTTTTTTTTAGAGGGCCTAGGGTACTACTTATAAAAAAAAGACTATTAGAAAGTTTATCTAAGTAAATAAAGTTTAATTACTTAATTTTAAAGTTATCTTTTAAAATCTTTATAAAAAGACTTTTAGTTTGAATAAATTTGTAGCTTTTGTATTTAGTAAAAATAACAAGCTTAAAATAAAAAATTTAATACGCTTTTCATAATAAAACTATAGTAATAAAATTGTTAAAAAGCTTTCTTAAAGTCTTTACTATATTTTAGCTAAAAACAGTATTTTTTATAAAAAGATATAAAGCTTAAAAGAAGCTCTTTTAGTTAAAAAGAGATACTAAAAAGAGAGCTATACTCTCTAACTTAATAATTCTTAGGAGTTATATAACAGTGCTATTTTTTAGTTATTTAGAAAATTTTATTAGGCCTAAAACAATAGGTTAGTTTAATACTGTAAATAATGACTTTAACAACTTTAAAAAGCTAAAAGGTCCTACTTAAAAGAGTAAACTTAATAATATAAGGCTTAGAAAGCTAAAAAGAGGTGTATTGAAAAGAAGAGGCTTAAGAAGGTAATGTAGAAAGAGAAAGCTAAAAAGGTAGACAAAAATAAGTATTAAAAACTAGCTTGCAACGCTTAAAAAGCTAATTTCTAACACTCTTTTTTAGCTACCTTTTTAGCCTTCTCTTTCTGCTTTACCTTCTTAAGCGTTTTTCTTATTATACGCCTCTTCTTAGCTTATTAAGCTTTATATAATTAAGCTTGCTCTTTTAAGTAAAACCTTTTAGCTTTTTAAAGTTAAAGTAGTTGTTATTTATATTATTAAGCTACGTTATTGTTCTAAGCTTAATAAACCTTTTTAAGCAGCTAGAAAATAGTACTAATATATTACTCTAAAGAGTTGTTAGATTAGAGAGTATAGCTTTTTTTTAGCATTTTTTTTAACTAAAAAAGTTTTTTTTTAGCTTTAAATCCTTTATATAAAAGATACTATTTTAAGCTAAAATATAATAAAAACTTTAATAAATCTTTTTTTCTTTTTTACTACTATAATTCTGCGCTAAACAGCGTATAAAAAAATTTATTTTAGGCTAATTATCTTTAGTAAGTATAAAAGCTAAACATTTATTTAAACTAAAAGCTTCTTTAAAATAAATTTAAAAAAATAACTTTAAAATTAAGTAAATAGACTTTAGTTACAAAAAAAGACTTTTTAATAGTCTTTTTTCTAAAAGCAGTACTCTAAGCCTTTAAAAAAAAGTTTTCTTCTATAATTAGTAAGAGCTTTTAGCTTTTATAAAAGTAAAATAAAAGCTTAGTTAAGTAGGCAGTAAAAAAAAGCTTTAATAATTCAGTATTAAGCAATTAAAGCATATAAGCTTAATTAATACAAATTTAGCTTATGAGATTTTCTAGATATGATAGTAATTAATATAATTTATAGTTAAGTAAGATCTATAGCTGTTTAAAAAAAGTATTTAATATTTTAAATAAGCTTATTATTTAGTCTTTCTCTTAAAAACTTTCTTAAGCTAAGCTAGACTTATATTTAATTATCCTAGCTAAAAAGAAATAAGCTAACAAATACTAAGTGCTCTTTATTATTAATATTTTTAACTTAGCTTAATTTTAGAGCTCTAACAGCTAACTAAAAAATAAAAGCTAAAAATAGAGCTATGCGATTTAAATAAATACAAGCTAAAATAAGTCCTTACTCTTAATTACTATTTAAAATTATAGCCTTAACTCCTTTTTAGTTTTATATCTTTGTATTAAACACTCTTTTTAATATTCTAGTTACTCTAATTATAAAGTTGTTTTTATTTATATTAAAGATTTAAAAAGGCTTCATATTGTATTCTTTTATTTTCTTATCTAGTGGCTTAAAGTATAGGCTATATTTAGCCTTTAGACTAGCTTTGTAGCAATTATAATTAATTTCTGCTTACTAGCGTAAGATAAGATAAGTAGAAGTTCTATTAATAAAGTAAGTAACCTAGCTTTCTAAAACTTTTTTACTAGCTAAAGATAAAGCAAAGTTACGTATTATTACTTATGTAAGTAGTGTACGTCACTTAGTAAGCGTAGTAATATATTATAGTAGCTTAGTTTCTTAGTGTAAGTAGAGAGAAAGGTAGGCGAGTTAGCGCGCCTATGTTTCTCCTCAGTGCCTTCGGATAAGCGTACTACGAATAACACTATACTTTTCTACAAACTTTGTATACAAGAAAGATGCGCCTAGTGCGCGCAGTTTAATTTCTTTAATTGCTTCCTAAATTAGATCTATATTAGTGGAGTTATAACGCGGTTTGTGTAGGTGGTTGTTGTGTTGGGGCCGCGCATTGCGCGAAACGGCGCATTGCGCGCACGGACACGGTAGTATTATTGCTGCAGAGCCTCCTGCCGCACCTCGCACCCACACCACGCGCAACGGCCGAACAGCAACTCTATATAATTAATTCATTTAGGAGAATATTCTCGCATAGGCCTATAAAACAGTCTACTAAAATTTCCTGTAATAATAGCCATTGTATGCGGCTGTAAAGCCTCATTTTTGTAGGTGCTTGTTAGGGTGGTTCGGCGCATCACGCGCACGGACACGGTAAGCATCGAGCCTTATACCTAGCCTTTACACTAACGTGCCCGTGCGCGGAACGATCGGATTCGCGCAACAATCGCTAAACACCAAAACACTAAAGCAGCCACCAACTTCGACACGTCGTAACTCAGTTAATATGGGAGCAGTTGGGGAGGCAATTAGAGAAATTAAATTCCTAAATGTTAGAGTATTGACACGCGGATCACCCTGTTAATCAGGTGATCCTGGTAAGCTGTTTACTTGACGGCCCCGCTAGCGTCTAAATAAACGGGCTAGATCGTCTTATGTCTCTTTAGTAGTTATTCGACACTTAGTTGTAGCACTTAGTTGCTTAATATACTTATTTTCTACTTAGGTAATTAAGCAATTGCTCTTTCTTAGCTCCTACAGTTATAAGCCCAGCTGCTTAATTATAGTTCTAATACCTACTACGCAATTAGCAAGCTAGAAGGTTAACTATTTGATTATTACCTTACTCTCCTCTACTTACCTACAGCACGGCCAGCAAATTGCTGTGGCTGCTGTACCTCTCTTTTACGTAATTATACGATTAACCTCCTACTAATTTATCCTACAACTTATAGGCTACTGTTATTATTAATATAGCTGCTTACTAGCTAACTAACTAACCTCCACATACTATAATAATAATCTATGTTATAATTTTACAAAGCATCTTACTAAGATAAACTTTACTAATATATTGCTTGTTGCCTTTAGAGTAATTCTTAAGGCTTAATTAAACTAGCTAACTTAGTTTGCTCTATTAAGACTGCACTACTTAGAAAAAAGTATCTAGAATTAAGTTAATCCTAATCTCCTAGACGTGCCCTTAATAGATTACTAGAAGCTATAGTACCTAGAACTACCTAAAGATATTAAGCAACTAGTTGCTCTATTACCTAGCGCCAGTGCTTAAATATAAAAGTACTATAAGATTGCTTAATATAAATATAACGCTTGTACAACTAATACTAAATATAAAAAAATTAATTATTATAAGCTAGTTAATAGATATGAGGTACACACTACTTAATAATTAAAAAAGGTTGCTAAGATTACGAATATTAAAGAATAAATTAGTAAAACTAATATCTATTTAAAACTAATATTAAACTCTTTTATAGGCATGATTACTTAAAACCTTACTAGCTTTAAAGCTTTAGTAAAGATCTTAAAAATAGATCTTACATCTACAGATTAAAATACTTAGTATTAATTTAGAGCGCAGTATGGATTCTACCCTAGATAAAGCTTGCTAGAAATAAATAGGCCCTAAGCGCTAGTTTACTCAATAGTAGCTTCTGTATTAAAAAGCAACATTTTGTTTGCTTTTTAAAGTTATAAAGCTGTTAGTAGTTACTAATTTCTTAGACGCCTTAGGCACTAAGATAACACTAGACTAGTTACGCAAAAAGCGCAATAAGGTAGCATAAATAATAATGCTTAGTAGAGCTTAATTAACTTTTCGTAACTTGAAAAATATCTTGAGTATTTTATTATAAGATTAGTTAATTACTTCTTTGAAAAAAAGAATACGTAGTGTTCTAAACTAGAACGAAATTAAGAATAGCTTAATTATAAAATTACTTAGAGTTAAGTAAAAGTAGGAAGCAATTTAATTCTTACTCTTGCAACCTAAGTGAAGTATTAAAAAATAAGAATTAGAAATTAAGCTACTAAGCTGTTTCTCCACAGGATCTAGGTGCTCAAAAGCACACCTAGAATCTACAATTAACCTACGATTAATTAATTACTAGAAGCCATTACGCTACTAGTACTACTTCGTATTATTATCAATTAATCTACAGCAACTACGCAATCTATTGCGTAAAATTACATAAGATTACAAGATATTACATTATCTACTACATAAGCTATTACGTAAGTATAGATCTTTCAAGAATGTTATTTAGCAGTATTTATTTTTAAGGTGTCAAAGGTGGTGGTTGTTATTGTATTCAGAATAGGGTTTCCAAAAAAGTGAAAAGCAGCTCCCTTTACTAATTAGACGCAAAAGTCAAAAAAAAGATTATGTGTAGTTAATAAAATTTAAACAGTAAGTAGATAAAGTCTACGCGCTAAGCGCTTAGAGCAGAAAAGCTTAGACATTAACGTTAAAAAATTTGCTTAAAGTACTAAAAAACAACACTAATTAAAACATGTTTAACAGCGATTGCTAGCCTATAGCTAGCAACAAAATTACAATAAAAATAGAAGAGGAGGGTAAGGATACGTATGTTACTGCAGCAAAAGCCTGTAATACTTCTTTATAAAAGCTTTCTGCCTACTACTTCTTACCTTTAGGATTCTCTACACTATATAGTACTATATACAAACAACTTATATATAAATAATATAATACTGAGACTATTTTATTTCTTATTTCATGCCAAGACTAATAGCTTACATTAAGTAAAGTTATACCTTATAAAGTTACTATACTAGAAGCTATTTATTTTTAAGGTGTCAAAGGTGGTGGTTGTTGTTGTAGTCAAAATGGGGTTTCCAAAAAATGTGAAAAGCAGCTACCCTCTATTTATTAGTCGCAAAAGTCAAAAAAAGATTGTGTGTAGTTAACGAGATTTAAACGGTGGGTGGATAAGGTCCACGCGCTAAGCGCTCGGAGCAGAAAAGCTCAGACCACCAAGCGAAAATTAGGGTCGAAAAAAATTTATTTTGTATAAGCTAAGAAAAGAAACTATTAACTAGTTAGGCTAGCTGTTATATAACGTTAAAATAGCAATAGAGAAGAAAGAAGTTAAAAAGAAAAAATAAGTATTCTATTATTACATGTATAAGTTAGAAAGTAAAGTAATAATAATACTGCTTATCTAATTTGTCTAAGAGTAGCTTAAAGTACAGCCTTAATATAAGTAGGTAGCATAGGCGGCATAAGTAAAATAAGAGCAAAATAGGGCGCATTAAGTTAAAAGGTAACTGACGTCTTTGTCTTGATTTTCTTAATTTCTGTCTAAATATGCTAGAGCGACACACTAATTGCGTGCTAGCAATACTAAATAAAGGGGCATTAGCCTAAATACTTGTTATAAGCAAGAAATCTTTTTTACTGAAAAGGTGTCTACAAAATATATAGTTACATCAAAAGTTGTTTTAAAAGGCTAAAGCTACTTAGTTAAAATATAAGCTTTACTTTTAGTTACTATATTTAAAGATTCCTAAATACTAATTTAAGGCTTAAGATATATACAGTATAAATAAAAAGGCTTCTAATTTAGCTTAAACAGTAGAAGTAAAAAGATCGTTAGTAGGCGTTAATTAAAGGAAAAAGAGTTTTAAGTATCTCTATAGAATAGATTAAGTAAGTTTCTAATAGTCTTAGCCTGCTACTATACTAATAGAAGCTTACTACTTTGAAGCCTTATTTATACAGCTTAGAAAGAAGCTATATATTTAAGTTGAATGGAGAATTTTAAAGTAGAAGAACATAAAGGCTTTATATTGTTATTTTTAATAAGGCTGATAAACAATAATGTTTATCTAGTTTAGCGAGAGTATTTCTCTAATTACTATATAAAGTTGTTTTAAGTAAAATAGTAATTATTTATTTTTAATAGCTATAGGTTTTATAATATTATAAAGCTTATTAACTACTATAACTAGTACAAAATTGTTCTTATAATTCTTTTTTAAATCTATCTTATACGCTCTAGCTGCTTAATATAGTACTGTCTAGGCTTCTTTTATATGCCTGCTTTAATAAGCTACGTATTATTTTTATAAAGCTTAAAGCCTTATTCTTAGGCTAGCAAATAAGTTAGAGAAACTTATACTTAAGTTAAGGTTAGGTTAGGGTCGCATAGACTAGTAGTTGTAGTTAAGTTAAAGTTACATTAAATAAGTAGTAAGGTTAAGTTGTAGTTGTATTGACTAAGTAGTAAAGTTAGGTTAGTGTCGCACAGACGTCTAGTTATAGATAAGTTAGAGTAGTTAAAGCTTATAGTAAGTTATATTATAAGTTAACTTATAGTTAGTTTAAAGTTAAGTTACAGTATTTATTACTAGCTGTTTATAAGTTATTGTAAAAAGACTTATAATGCAGAGGGGTAATAGAGAAAAAAATGTTTAAAAGGTTGTTGTTTTTAAAGCTTTCTATTTCCATAACTAGAAAGGCTATACTTAAGAAAGGTCAGTTTGTCCCAGCTGCTCAATAGCTGTTTTGACACGCTCTTGCTCCTTGTAGAGCCACTGCAAGGTCTCTCTACTAAGGTTGCATTCGCGCAGAAGCAGATTGGTAAGATAACATACTGTCACTGCACCTAGACTATTGACATGCGCAACGTATTTAATAGACTCGCCGCTAAACAAGCCTTTTACAACCTCTATTATAACCTTAACATCTATAATACTAGACGCATTAATAAGGTGTTAATAAATAACAGAATTTAACCTCTGCGTCTACCTAATTACTATAGAAGCTACTACCGACAGCTTATTTTTAACTAACTAGAAAGGCTGCTTAACAAAGGTAAATATAGGCTTTGTAATCTACTACTATAGCTTCTTATATAGTAACTTAGTAAAGTCTAACTTTACTTAATATAAGCTATTCGTCTTTGTGTTAAATAAAAAAAAGAATAGTTTAAGTATTATATTGCTTATATGCAAGTTGTTTATATACAGTACTGTGTAGTGTAGAAAATTCTAAAAGTAAGAAGTAGTAGGTAAAGAGCTTTTATAAAGTATTATAGGCTTCTACTATAGTAACGTACGTATTCTTACCTTCCTCTACCTTCTTTACCTCTATTGCAATCTTATTGCTAGCTATAAGCTAGCAATTGCTGTTAAACGCGTTTTAGTTAGTGTTGTTTTTTAGTACTTTAAGCAAGTTTTTTTAACCTTAATTTTTGCTTAGTAGTCTAAGCTTTTCTACTCTAAGCGCTTAGCGCGTAGACCTTATCTACTTACTGTTTAAATTTTGTTAACTACACAAAACCTTTATAACTAAGTAGTAGAGAGCAGCTGCTTATTACTTTTTTAGAAAACCTTTTTTAACTATAACAACAACCACCACCTTTGATACCTTAAAAATAAATACTTAAGAAAGTTGGTGATTTGAAGAGCTAAAAACTTTTTCTTTAAAATAGGCGGCTTATAAAGCTACTTAATAAGCACGGTTACGCCTGCAATCTCGCCTAAAATATAAGAAAAAAAAAGTAAAAATAGATTTTAATAAAACTGTTGTTTAAAAGTTTAAAATTCATATCCTGAAAATTGTATCCAATAAGCTCACGTAAGCATAATAAAAAACAGATTTTAAAGGTTTATATTTTATTTAGTTAGAGTCTAATTTAAGGGTAAAAAAAAAGCGTTAAATAAGTAAGCGCTAATTACGTAATATCTTAGTAATTTTATTTTATATAAGTTAATATTACTATTTTTAACTTAGTTTCTTCACAGTTTCGTTTTTATAGCCTATTGTTACTGTTATCTTAACAACTCAGCTTTTTTCTTTTATAAATACAATTAGTCTTTTTAGAATTATAATAATATGCTAAGAATGCTTAAAAAAATTGTAACTGATGCCTTCTATAAAATAAAAAAGATCTTTCTTTACTCTAAAGCCTAAATCAAGCTGTCTTACAATGATTTTAAAAAAGATTAAAAAAGTACTTAAGAAACTCTCTTTGTGAACGTATGTAAAATAAAGTTGATAGCTTATAAGATAAAACGATACATGATTTTTTCCAATAATTTACTATACTACTTAAAAATAAGCATCTTTGATATTTATATCTTTAAGTTAAAGTTGTGTTTGAATTCTAAGAAAAGGGTATAGTTTTTGTTAATATACTAGGGAAGAATTTGAAAAACTGGAAAATATAGACTTAATATAAGATTAAGATTAATATAAGTTTAATGTTAAGTATTGTTGTATTACTAAAATCATGTCGTATTTAACATAATAATCAGCTAATAGTATAAGTAAGTATATCTTTATTAGAAGATTTTGTATAATTGAAGTTTTTTATGACTAAAGTATTATTCAACTACTATAGAATTATTTATTAAGTGCACTAAGTGTTAGTAAGCTATTCTAATTTTTAGATTAGGAAAAAAAGTGCTGATAAGCTTTTTATAATTACTTAATAGTTATGCACGCAATCACCTTAGAACCAACAAAATAGAGAGAATGACTAGTGTTATTTAACATAGATATTTTATAGCAGTTTTTACACGCTCAAAAAAAAGTAATACCAAAATTTGCTTTCAATTTTTTTTCCTTACATTTTGGGCAAGATTGCAGGCGCAACCGTGCTAACTAAGCAGCTTACTAAGCCGCTTATCTTAAAGAAGAAGTTCTTGACTTTTCAACTCACCAACTCCTTTAGATATAGCCTTTCTAGTTATAGAAATATAAACCTTTAAAAACAACAACTTTTTTGACTTTTTTTTTGTCACCCCTCTGTATATAAATAAAGAGCTAGATACCGGCAATTCAAGAATAGAAGATTCTTTAGGCAGAGTATTATTACATAAATTCTACTTCTACATTTCTTAAACTATTCAAACAAGCCTATTCAAAGAAGCTAATTCCTGATTTTAATTATACAAAGGTTATTAAAGAGTAGTAATGTAAAGTGAATATTAAACAACTACCTAGTTCTGATAACTTGCTGTACAAGCAAGAATATTTTATATATAAGCACACTGCTATTAGTTTTATAAGTCTATTTAAAAAGGCTAATCTTTCTAATGTGCTTAATAAGTGTTTGCTCTTACTGTATCAAATTCTAATTAGACTTAGTTATTTATAAGCTCCTTACTAGCAAGTCTTGCCTAGCTAAGCATGATAAGGATCTATTAAGTTACTAATATTAACTCTTTTAACTTGATCTCTACTCTCTCCTTACCTAGGATAAGTTTATTAACACTATAGAATTTTAACTACAAGTAGATAAATTTTAATATATAAAAAGTATCATTATTGTCACCTACACAGAGCTCTTTAAGAATAGAAGTAAAAGACATTATGATGAATACTTTTAAGATATACTTCTTCTATTTGCAAATGCAAAGACAGAAAGCTAAACCTTAGGTAGTTACGTAATATGTACTACCTGCTTATTCAACAAGCTATATATACTATCTTAGAATACTAGTTGTAATATGCAATGCTCTACAAGAAGTATACTTTAATTTCCTTCTCCTACTATGCTAAATACTCTAGGAAGGGCGACTAAACTTACTTTAAGCAAATTAACTTTAACCTTAAACGTGTAATAGAAGAAAGCCTTAGGTGCTACCATAATTTAAAGTAGTTTCTTATTTGATAATAAAAATAAGAACAACTGTACTAAAATACTACTAAAGTTTTATAAGCATGTACTAAAGTACCCACGCTAGCGTAAAAACGCAGGCATTAAATTATTAAACAGCCTTATTAAAGAATAAGAAGACAAGACTAACTAGATAAGAAATTTATGTGAGGAAGTTCTTAACTCTTAAATAGATAAAGCAAATCTATAAGAAGAAACGGGTCTAAATTTTATTACTCTTTCTACTTTACAAATCTACTAGGCTAACTACCTATAATTACTTTACTATTGGCTTTTAGTTTATTATAGTTTTAGATAGTGTAATAGAGGTGCCTACGATAAAAACGTATAAAGATATTAATAAGGCGTACCGCAATCTTACTACGACTTCTTACACTCTCTCTAGTTATTGAACAAGTTTAGAGGAATTAACTAGCTGTTTTCTACTGATGTTTATATTAAGTACAAGTTCTAGATCTAGAAAGCCGTAATGAAAGAAGCTAAGTAGGACAATCTTATTATCTGTAAGTAGCTGCAAAACATGCTATAAAACTTAATTCAAGAATAAATTAATTATTATATTAAAAAGAATTATAATTACGTTATATAGCAGATCATTAAATTTAAATCCTATAGTGCAGAAATTGAAAAAAAAACGCTTTTTACATAAATCCCGCCTGAGGTATTCCTAAGTAATTAGACTTCTCTACTAATAGAAAAAACCCTCCGTATACAACAAATGACAAAAATAAGTAAGACACTAATTTCTTTTAAGCTAATTCTCTCTAGCGTCTTCAAGAAGAGCTTAGCCTAAAGGCAGATAAGCGCTAAGTCTTCTAAAAAATCAAGAATTCTATTATACTCTTTTCTACGTAGCACTTTTCTTATGCACAGTTTTAATCTAGTACAGTTATTTTAGATAACGTCTCAGTACTAACAACTCTAACTAAGCTGCCTCGCTACATTCGCCTTTAATTAAATTTAGAGACTTAAGCTCCTACTACTTCTACTAATACAGCACCTGCGGCTAGACGAAGTATGTTAACTACTACTGTTTAAAAACCTTGTTACAGTAGGCGTTGAAAGAATTAAGAGATAGTACTGTAATAGAGATATACACTTGTTAGGTATGTAGTAAAAGAGCCGCTAAGCCTACAGAATCTAGGTGCTCTCTAGACACTTAGATTCTGTAGCTACTACATAGATATAAGAGCTGTTAATACTATATAGCAACCTAGGTAATTACGCTACATGTTCTCTATTATATTTTCTTTGCTCTGTTAGTTTCTTTCCTTTTTTTTTCTGCAGAATAAAAAGCTTAATAGAGCTAAGCTCACAGGAAGGGGAGGTTTGTGCTAGTGCACAGGGTGGAACCCTACTTCATACTAGGTTACTGCTTAACTATGTAATTTTAAGGTATATAGCCTCGTCCGTTGGCTTCGGCCTTTTAAGACAACCTTTTGATGTGACCACACATTTTGTAGAAACCTTTTTGGTAAAAAAAGATTTATTGCTAACAACAAGTATCTAGGCTTATGCCCTCTTATTTAGCATTGCTAGCACGCAATTAGTGTGTCACATGTTTAGACAAAAACAAAAATGCGCAATATCCTTCTAACTAACTGTCTTAACTAATAACTATTTACTAATAACCGCAACTTCTATTAATTCTATTGCTATCCTGGCGGTGTTGCAGTTACGACGTTTCTGGCGTCTATACTTAGATATAAACATACAACAACAGCGTTACTATCTAAGTACAGCTCTCTTATTTTTAAAGGCAACTTATAAAATCTTCCTACTAATTAGTTTATTCTAGCTACTTAATAGCTATTTTAACACGCTTTTACTCTTTATAAAGCTATTATAAAGTCTCTCTACTGAAGTCGTATTTAAGCAGAAAGAAATTAGTAAGATAATATACTATTACTTCACTTAAACTATCAATTTACGCAACATATTTACTACTAAACAAGCTTTTTACAACTTCTATTATATCTTTAATATCTATAATACTAGACGTATTAATTAGTATTAAAGAATAACAGAATTTTACTTCTACGTCTACCTAATTACTATAGAAGCTACTAGTAACAGCTCCTTTTTAACTAATTAGAAAGGCCAATTAATTAAGGTAAACGCAGGCTTTATAATCTACTACTATAGCTTCTTATATAGTAACTTAGTAAAGTTTAACTTTACTTATTATAAGCTATTAATTTTTGTATTAAATAGAAAAAAAATAGTTTAAGTATTATATTATTTGTATGTAAGTTGTTTGTAAATAGTACTATATAGTATAAGACATTCTAAAGGTAAGAAGCAGTAGGTAGAGAGCTTGTATAAAGTATTGTAGGCTTCTGCTGTAGTAATATACGTGTTCTTACTTTCCTCTACCTCCTCTACCTCTATTACAATCTTGTCGCTAGCTATAGGCTAGCAATTACCATTAAACACGTTTTAATTAGTTTTATTTTTTTAGTACTTTCAGTAAATTTTTTAACTTTAATTTTCCTTAGTAGATTAAGCATTTCTGCTCTAAGCGCTTGGCGCGTAGACTTTATCTACTTACTATTCAAATTTTGTTAACTACATATAATCTTCTTTTGAGTTTTTCAACTAATTAGTAGAGGGTAGCTGCTTTTTACTTTTTTTTAGAAAACCCATTTTGACTACAACAACAACCACCACCTTTGATACCTTAAAAATAAAAAGCCTCTTCCGTATATCACAGAAAGGGGACTCTCTACTACCTACTTACCCTATAACTAAACTCATACACTGTATTATTAAATAGGCGTCTCCTTCTATAAATCGCTTCTATAGTAGCCTATAATAAGATTGTTATCTTAATAACCTCGTTCTTGTATGATCTGATCACCAGTGATCTCCTGCCCTCGTAGCAGTATGTCTTCATACACTCCAACACCTGTACACTACTTATTATTTTCTTTATTTTAATCTAGTAAAATCTTTTTTACATGTTAAGTTTTATAAACTAGTTAGCTCTTTAAAGATGATCTATTTATTTTTTAAGGTATTAAAAGTAGTAACGTACCTCACGGGTTCGTGGATCACACGGGTTCGTGCATCACTTTTGCCAAGCCCTCACCAAAACCATCCTATTCTAGCGTAAAACAGCCCACTTTAGCCTTATATAGAGCAATACAATACAAGATATTATTTAAAGTCTACTTCTACTACTTGCTTACACATACGAGCGTTATGCCTAATCTAATTATACTATCTACAGTGCCTTTAAGTTAGCTTACCTCCTCTAGCGCGTACTTGCTTTTTTACCTTCTTTCTATCACTACAAGCTCTTAACTCCTGCAGAGTAGTTAGATAAGCTTTATTTTTAACTATTAAAGTTTTTTCTACCTAAATTTGCTTTTATTTTTATTTTTACTACGTAGTAGCTTTATTTGCTGCTTAAAGCTCTGCAATCTTCTTTTACGCTAACACTAGCTTATATGCAATAATTACTTCCCCCTTTAAGACCTTCGTAAAGGCCTCTACTATAAATATTAGTAAGCTATTTATATGCTTTTAAATTCTTGCCTTTATAAGCGTTAATTACAACTTTAGTTTAAAATTATTACTTAGTATTTATAACTAGTAAAGCTTATAACTAATTAGCAGTAGTAGTAATAAAGTACGCAACTAAATATAAAGAGCTATTATAACTTATTTTAAGTTAAATAAAACTAATCTAGTGTCTTAAAACTCTTTTTATATATTACTTAAAGTAATTACTGTATTATTAGCAGGTATAAAGTATAGTAAAAACTTAAGTTTTATAATATAAGTAATTTAGTTTTGCATAAAAATTTTAGCTTAGCGCTTATACGCCTTCTTTAAAAAGGTAAAACAACTTATATTTAAAGGTTAGAAGAGGTGTAATAACTATAAAAGTATATAAATAGTAAATATTTAGTTTTTCTTATAGTTTTTTAAGAATATAAGCAAGTTATAGCTTTTAAAACTATTAATATTAAAAAGCTCATAAGCGCCTATAACTCTTCTTTTTGTATACTTATTAAAATACTTTAACTACTACAGCCTAAGCTTATTTATTATCTAACTATTCTTAAAGACTATAATAACTTAGTTTTAAAGTAAATTCTTCTTTTTATACAAGGCAGAAAAGTAATAGCAGCTCTTAAAGATAATAAAAAGTAAAATAGTCTACTTTATTACGTTAATACTTTTAATAACTAATGTTTACTCTTTATTACTTTACTATATTACTTTTAGCTATCCTTGTTTTTCTAAAGCTATAACAACTGCTTTTATAAATATATAGCTTAATATATAGCTTAACTTATTAAAGTTATATATATTTTTATTCTAAATACTATACTTAGCTTTTATCTTAATTACTAAGTAAAACTAGCTCTAAATAAACTTTAGGATCCTTCTAAAGCGCTCTTTTATAATTATACTTATAATTAAACTTTATTATAAACTTAGAGCAGTGTATAACCTACGTACTAGGCTAGTTTAAGCTAACTAAGCCTAGATTACGCTCTACGCGCAAAGAATTAGCTATATTAGCTACAGCTATAAGCCTAGAAAGGAATCTACGCAAAATAAGATTAAGTATATACTTAACAACTACGCTTCTCTTAGTCTTTGTTAAATTTCTAAATTTAGGCTAGTAATCTGGTTATAGAGTCTGTCCTGCGCATTAGCAGCTTAGTGTTAATTAATTAATATTGTAAATAGCTATAGCGTGTTGCTAAAAGAGTATTGCGTCTTGTTTAAGAGCCTAAAAAGCAAGCTGTATTTAATGTTATTTAGAAGGTTCTATCTAGGGTTGTTGTTAAGGCATCACGTAGGAAGGTAGAGTTTGGTGAGGACTTGGCAAAAGTGATGCACGAACCCGTGTGATGCACGAACCCGTGAGGTACGTTAGTTGTTGTTGTAGTTAAAATCGGTTTCGAAAAAAGTGAAAAGCAGCTACCCTCTACTGATTAATCGCAAAAGTAAAAAAAAAAATTGTATATAGTTAACAAGATTTAAACTGTTAGTATATAAGCTCTAGGAGGAAAGCTTAGACTACGGAGTTATGATTAGGGTTAAAGAACTTACTAAGGTATTAAAAAATAACAATAGTTAAGACCTGTCTAACAAAAATTGCTAGCCTATAGCTTATAATAGGATTACAGTACGATTGTAATAAGATTATAAAATTATATAATAGAGGAGGGAAAGGACACGTAAATACTATAGCAGCAGCTTATAATACTTTAGAAAGCTACCACTTCTTACTTACTGCTTCTTATTTTTTAAATAGCACTGCACACAAACAGTTTGCATATACTATACTTTACTATAATATACCGTGCGACTTTTGTAATAAGTATTTTCTTAACTTTAACTTTTATTTGAAGATAGAAAGCTTTTTTATTATACGCCTAGCCTCTAAACTAGTCTAGGTAAAGCTAATTATATAGACACTCAAGTCTATTAAGCATATATAAACTTAGCCTCTTTAGGACTTTATAATCATATTCTTTATAAACAACTCTAGAATCTATATAGTCTCTATACATAACAAGAATGTTAAGCCTTAAAATAGATAGTCAAAGAATAAGTATAAGATCAATAGAGTACTTACTAATATCAGTAAAGTACTTAAAATGCTCTACTTTAGTATCTTTCTTTTCTGATCAATTATACATAGGCTAAGTAAGGGAACTATAAACTAGTTAAGCTAGCTATTACATAACGTTAAAATAGCAATAGAGAATAAAAAAGTAAGAAAAGAGACATAGGCGTTCTATTGTTGCATGTATAAGTAAAAAAGTAAGGCAATAATAGTACTGCTTCTTTAATAAGTCTAAGAGTACTTAGAAGTAAAGCCTCAATATAAGTAGGCGGCATAGGCAATATAGGCGAGATAAGAGCAGAATAGGGCGCGTTAAGTTTGAAGGCAATTTGTGTCTTTATCTTGCTTTTTTTTATACTTAAACATGCAACATACTAATTGCGTGCTAGTAATACTAATTAAGAACACATAAGCCTAGATATCTGTTATTAGCAATAAATCATTTTCTACTCTAAAGGTGTCTACAAAATGTTTAGTTACATTAAAAGGTTATCTTAAAAGGCTAAAGCTAAAAGATAATCTATAAGCTTTATAATGAGTAGTAAAAAGTATTAGTTTTCTCACGTTACATTATTTAATCTTTTAAATTTGATGCAGAGTGGTGACAAAAAGAAAACAAATAAAATAAGTTTAAGTTTTTAATTGCTAATAACTAATTGAAGGTTTGGGCTAGTCTAGAATGAAATGCCAAGAACTTCACCTTAAAACTTAGGCTACTTAGTAAGTATATAAGTCAGCAACTTATTGTCGATCTATTGCATTGAGACTGAGTACTCAAAAAACTACAATTATGATTAATGATGTTATTTCAGTGACATTATTAAAATAGCTACAAGTCTTAAATATTATATAAGTAGCTTCAACAATCAATGTGTATGAGTTCAGTAGTTTTTCAATTATTACATAAAAAGTTAAAAAGGAAAGCGTTTCTTGGTTTTTTATTAATTTAGAAGCTAAGATTGATTACTAATACTTAGTATACCAGCCTTTAGCTTCTTTTACGCTTTGATAACGCCTAGGTAAAGATATAATAGAGTTATCTATCGCTTGTTAAGGTATCAGATTTCACTCTTCAAACATAGCCTTTATAAACTTTGCTATACCTTTTTAGTTATTACCTACGTCTATTCACGAAGTGGGCCTTTTAGTTAAAGCGTTTTTAACAAAGCCTTAACGTTTTCAATAAGATTCAAATCTAGACTATAAGGAGGATGCTTAAAAAGAGCTACTTTATATCTAGGAAACTAAGATAAATCCTCTAGAGTTTTATATATCCTAGCATCATCCTGCTGAAACTTCCACCCTTTATAGTAATTATTAAGGCCTTTAAAGGTATTAGGAATGAAACCAAATATATCAATTGAGTATAAAGTTATAGCTCTTAAAATAAGGAAAAACAGTATAGTGAACTTACTTTTTTTTAAAATATGTTTTACTACTGTTGTAAGAATCTTAAAAATATTGTTTGTATGCCTAAAAGATGAAGTAGATTTAGGCGTCCTAGTAACTACTAATTTTAATGTTCTTTTTGTCTAAATTGCTCCCTAAATTTGGATAGAAATTCTTGGCCTATAGATTAATTAGTAAGCTGTCTAAAAATATATCAAAACACTAGAAGTATACTTTACATAGTTCATTTATTTTAAGGTAATTTAAAATATTTTTAAACTTACTTCTGTTAGTTGTAGAGACACAATCCTTGCTAAGACGCTTATTTTGACGTTTTCAGCAACATTCTATCCTAGCACTATGCCCACGCTCAATAGCTGACTTATTAGAAAATATAACTTTATTAAAGTTTATATTTCTAATATTAGTAAGCCTTTCCTTTGCGTATATTAGACGAT
This sequence comes from Alternaria gansuensis, assembly GCA_009289805.1. Taxonomy (NCBI): domain Eukaryota; kingdom Fungi; phylum Ascomycota; class Dothideomycetes; order Pleosporales; family Pleosporaceae; genus Alternaria; species Alternaria gansuensis. The sequence continues at coordinate 48,697 of WBOK01000125.1, forward strand.
TTTCAGCTCTTTTTATGTTTAAGCTTTTTTTTTAAAATATTAATAGAGTGATTCTCCTCTTATAGTAAGCGTTGTAAACTTCTTGTAGAAAGAATTAAACTTCTTTTGTGTAATATACGCTTATCTAATTTCTTAGCACTTCTAGTTAAGTCTCTACAAATAGCTGTTTTAACTCTTTTGGTGATCTTTGTAGGGCGGCCTATAGTAGGCGTAAATGTAGGTAAAGATTGTTCTTTTTTGATTTATTTTGGCGAATAGTATTATAAATACTGCTAAGAGGCTTTTCTAGTATAATCCTTCTAGAAGAAATTAATCAGTTTTGTGTAATTAACATATAGACGTTTTCTTTATACTTTAAATGTTGAGGAGATATTGTAAAGATTATGAAGAAAAAAAATTTGAAATAGAAAGAGAAAACTATATAGAAAAGGATTTGTTACCTGTTTTAGTCTAATTGGTTACCTGGGTAGCCTCTTATTTTCTAAATTGCTTATTGAACTTTAATTGAGTAAGGAACTAAAGCTTGAAATTAGGCCACATAATACTCACGTCATTTGATATGACTGGGTTTATTCTTAGAAATTTTGATACGATCACTAATTAGGAACGATAAGTTTTATTTATATGTTTTTCTTTCTCTGATTTTAAGCTAAATAGCGTGCGTATTAGTGCTAACTAAGCTGCTTACTAAGTAGCCTAACTTTAAGTCGAAGCTCTTGGCATTTCAAATAACTATCTTTTCCTAGACCAGCTTGTTCTGTGAATTAGTTATTAGCAATTAAAAACTATAACTTATTTTATTTCTCTTTCTTTTTGTCACCCCTCTGTAAATAGTTACTACTTCTTATTAACCTTTTTCATAAATAAAATAAGTAAAGCTATCAGGCATAATCTTGGAAGAGTAGATTCTTTCTTTAAATTCTTCTAGATGTAGTCCTTTAGCTTAGTATTTTGCTAGGCAGTAATAAGTATATTAGTCTTAGGCTTAGCTTAGCTCCTTTATCAAGAATAACTTTATAATATTAATATTAATAGTCCAATAGCTCTATAGTCTCGTTTTCCTTAAGAGGTCGTTAAGATTTATTAATTTAATACTCTTTTAGTATCTTTAGGAATAAAAGTCTTTCCTTGAAAGTTACAACTTATCTTATCTACAGACAGGTGACAAAAAAAAAGAATACAAAAAAGTTATTGTTTGTAAAGCTTTATAATTCTATAAGTAGACGGGCTATACCAAGTTGGGTTAGTGATTTGAACAGCCAAGAGCTTCCTCTTTAAGATACGGTGCTTAGTAAGCTGCTTAGTCAGCGCAGTTGCCCCTGGAATTCCGCCCAATTCAAGACAAAAAAAAATTAGAATGAACTTTTATATTTCTTTTTTGCGAACGTATAAAAATCGCAGAATTTAATAAATTATTAAATGAGACTAGTTAATTTTTTCGTGTAAGAGTTTAAGAGTAGTACTATAAAAAAATACGTACATCTAATAAAAGGCTTATTTTTAAGATTTATGTAGATAATCATGAAAAATAGCTTATTAATACTTAGTGAGCTAACCTATAGCTTCCCTAGCAGCTCAGTATTACTATAGCTATTGTAAAGTATAACTATTAAATTGGCTTCAGCCTTTTAAGATAACTTTTTAATGCAACTACACATTTTGTAGAGACCTTTTTAATAAAAAAAGATTTATTGCTAATAACAAGTATCCGGGCTCATGCCCCCTTATTTAGCATTGCCGGCACGCAGTTAGTATGTCGCTCTAGCATGTTAAAACAAAAACGAAGATGCGCAATATCCCTCTAAGTACTCTCTTAACAAATAACTATTTACTGCTAGCTATTTACCGCTAACTGCAACTTCTATCGTCCTGTTGCTATTTAAGTAGTGTTGCAGTTATAGCGTTTAGTGCCTATTCTTAGATATAAATAAACAACAACAGCATTACTATCTATATACAGTTCTCCTATCTTTAAAAGCGTCTAATAAAATCCTTATACTTATTAGTTTATCTTAGCTGCTTAATAGCTGTTTTAATACGCCTTTACTTTTTATAAAGCTACTTTTAAGTTGTTTTTAGTAAAGTTACATTTACGTAAAAGGAGATGACTAATGTAATATACTTATACTACACCTTAACTATCAATATGGGCAGTATTTATAGTGTACTAGCTAAACTAGCCTTTCATAGTCCTTATAATAACCTTAACATTTATAACACTAAACGCAAAGATATCTTAATTATAGTTATATTTTAACTTCTATACTAACTTAATTACAATAAGGACTATTGCTACTAGCTTTATTTTAACTAATAGAAGTAGCTACTTGATAGTAGTAAACGCTAGCTTTATAATTTACAACTATAACTTCTAGTATAGTAACTTAGTAAGGTCTAACTTTACTAAATATAAGCTATTAGTTTTTATATTAAATAGAGAGAAAAATAATCTTAGTATTGAATTATTTATATGCAAGGTGTTTGAATATAGTACAATATAGTGTAGGGAATCTTAAAAATAAAAAGTAGTAGGCAAGAAGCTTTTATAAAGAAGTATTACAGCCTTCTGCTATAGTAACGTACGTGTTTTTACTTTTCTTCTTTATCTTTATTGCAATCCTGTTGCTAGTTATAGGCTAGCAATTGCTGTTAAACGCGTTTTAGTTAGTGTTGTTTTTTAGTACTTTAAGCAAGTTTTTTTAGCTTTAATTTTTGCTTAGTAGTCTAAGCTTTTCTACTCTAAGCGCTTAGCGCGTAGACCCTATCTACTTACCGTTTAAATCTTGTTAACTACACACAATCTTCTTTTTTAACTTTTGCGTCCAATTAGTATAGGGTAGCTGCTTTTCACTTTTATAGAAGCCCCATTTTAACTACAACAACAACCACGACCTTTGACACCTTAAAAAATAAATAACTATTAAATTCTTCTGGTAGAATCTTACTCTCTTATAGTATCGTTATTTTGGTATATTAAATATCCTATTATTTAAGCATTGTGAGAGCACTTAATAGTACTCTTGCATTAATATAAAACTAATTCTTAGTCTATGTTTGAAGGTTTTTTAAGTTTTTATTTAGTATAATTTTCATGATTACAAGCTCTCTCTTAGGTTCAAGGGGAGCTTTTTCTTGGAATTCTTTATACTTAGATTTCTTGTTTTAGCAAGTTCTATTAAATTTTTATAAGAAATCAATATCTATTCTACTTTTTCACTTTTTGGTTTAATTTTCTCGATATTTTAATAAGTTTTATATTAGGTAATTTTTAAACATTGTTAAAGATCTGAGTACAACAGCATGTTTCAAGCGTAAAAGTATGTAAGAAAGCTTATTTTATTATTTAACAAAATATAAAGTAGTTACTTATACTTTTGGAAAGATTTGCTAGTTAGTTACTCGTTAAGGTAAAAAGCTTGTATATAATATATACACACTATTAACTTACTGTCTAACATAAGATAAACTATAAACTATAAAGAGAATGTTATAGAAAAAGTAAGTTAAAGGCTTCGGCCTTTTAAGACAACCTTTTGATGTGACCACATATTTTGTAGACAGCTTTTTAGTAAAAAAAAGATTTATTGCTAATAACAAGTAACTAGGCTTATGCCCTCTTATTTAGTATTACTAGCACGCAAATAGTGTGTCGCATGTTTAGATAGAAACAAAGAAAAGTATGACAAAGACGCGAATTGCGTTCTAACTTAACGCGCTCTATCCCGCTTCTATCTTGCCTATGCTGCCTATGCTGCCTACTTATATTAAGGCTTTACTTCCAGGTACTCTTAGACAAATTAAAGAAGTAGCACTATTATTAATTTACTTTCTTACTTATACATACAGCAATAGAACGCCTATATCTCTTTTCTTACTTTTTTTTTCTTTATTGCTATTTTAACGTTATGTAATAGCTAGCTTAACTAGTTAATAGTTCTCTTACTTAGCCTATGTATAATTAATCAGAAAAGAAAGATACTAAAGTAGAGCATTTTAAGTACTGCACTAGTATTAGTAGATACTTTATAAATTTTATATTATTTCTATAACTAGCTAAGTTAGGGCTTAACATTTTATATATACATAAAGGTATTGTATATTCTAGAGTTATTAATGAATAATATAATTGTAAAGTCCTAAAAAGGTTTAATTTAATAATGCTTAATAAACTTAAGTGTCTATATAATGAGATTAAGTTAAAATAGTTCAAAGGCTAGGCGTATAACAAGTTAGCTTCTTATTTTGAAATAAGAGTTGTCGAAAACAAAATACCGACCGATCAATTAATCGCGCTCCAGCTAGAGGATACATATACACGTTGCGACACCCCCCCTAGCTTACTAGCAACCAGCTAGGTAATCTACCTAAGAGCAACCAGCTCTTCTCTTGGCGCTCCAATAGCGGGAGAAAGAGAATAAGGCACAACAGCCTAAAGTAAGGCACTATGGCCTAGAGAAGGCACGATAGCCTACACGTACAGGGTGAACAGTCCTGTACAACACGTGTCTGTGTGTGCTGCATCCCCTAGGCTTATTTTTGCTGCTATTTCTCGCTTGTGGTCACCCACCTAGGTAAGTAACTACATTAAAATTGCTTCTTACAGTTTCACCGTCACTAGGCTTATAACTGTAGGAGCTAACAAGGAGCAATTGCTTAATTACCTAAGTAGAAAGTAAGTATATTAATCAACTAGGTGCCACAACAAAGTGTTAACAACTACAAATAAGACATAAGACGATCTAGCCTGTTTATATAAACGCTAGCAGGGTCATTACGTAAACAGCTTACTAAAATTACCTAATTAATAGTGTAATCTGTATGTTAATACTCTAACACACCCCCTAGGTTAGTAAGAATCCTTTAATCTAAGCTATAAGCAAGGAGTTAATCCTTACTAAATTAACGTTATTAATTAAGAAGTCTTCTTATAACCTTAATTCTACTGCCTCATCTTTTTATCTCTATCGTAATATTGTAATGTTGTTTCAATTAAGCAAGCAGCTTAGTTCTATTATAATATTAAAATATTAGATAGACTCTAAATATCGCGTAATTAGTTTATGCGTAATAAATACAAATACTAATTGTGTTTACTGCCCCTCTAAAACCTTTAGCTTTACTATAATATTCAATACTAAGTCTTCTTAATTTTTAACGCATTTCTATTACTATTAATATAGTAATCCTTGTTACTTTACTGTTCTCTTCTTAATTTACTGCTTATCTTTATAGTGTAGTCTGCCTCTAATAACAATAAGCGTAAGCGTTGCTTAGAGAGTTGCTATTAAAAACGTAAGAATAGTGCTAAGTATGGTCGTTGCGCACGTAAAAGCTTACTTAATAATAAAATTTAGAGAGTAGCTAATATTTAAAATAATAAAAGTTAGTTACTACTTTCTCTTAATTTATTATCTAATTGCAAGATTTCTAGTAGCTTTACTTTATAATTAATTTATTTACTTGTTAAGCTAAGTCTGCTATTAATCCTTTATTAAATTTTTAATCAAAATAAGAGATTAACTAAGAGATTAAGCTAACGCAAGAACAAGACTGCTTAAAAGCTAAAATAAAAACTAAAGCATCTTAATGCTTAAGCAGCGTCGAGTAAACAGTAATATAATAATAGTAATAGGGTATAAACGCCTATTAAATAGTTAACTAAGCGTAATGCGCTTTTATTTACTTGAAAGAAAGCGCCTGTAAGCTTTTTAAAAAGTACTACTAATTTATTACGTTTTTGCGTTTTTCTATATAAGCGCTATATTAAGAAGTTACTTAATAGCTTAAACGCTAAGCGCTGCTTTAATTAAGTTTAAACTAGTAGTTAAAGTAGCACTTGCTGTAGCAGTTGCTTGTCTTATTCATGCTATACTATTAATAATAATCTTACTAATTATTTTATAGCTAAATATAAGCATAAAGAGGTAAGTATTCAATTATTTAAGCTTCTTGCTTAGACAACTAACTGGTTTTTAAGGAAAGAACAATAATAAGTACTAGGCTTATAAATATAAGCTGCTTAGCAACATCATTACTTACTGCAAAGAAATTAATAGTAGTGTTATATTTACTAAAAAGTCTTTAGCGTAGAAGCTTTTCGTTAAAATTACTGCGCTTAAAAGATATTGTCTTGCGGTTTTGCTACTTAGCTCCTACTGCCTACTCCTGCTCTAGTAAGCGCTTTTAATTAAAGATATAAGCCTTATAAAACTGTATATAACTCTAGTTAACCTACAGTACAGCCTGCGTAATAGCTAGCTTATAATTTATAATAGCTGCAGCAACAACAGCTTTAGCTATGGTAGCAATAGCAGCATCCTTTACGTTAATTAAGGCTTTAAAAACAGTATGCTTATAGAATACTACCTCCTTCTGCTCTATATTTAATATGCTCTTGCCATTAATGTTGCTCTTACCGCTATATAACTTTATTATATAGATATAAGTATGCTAAAGTAAGCTAAGAATTATCTTACAATTCTATGTACAAGAGTAATAAATTAAATTTACGCTTATATACTACTTACCTGCAGACATTAGCTATCTAAGCTAAAATAGCTAATAATGCGCTTAAGCTTCCTAAGGCTTAAAAAGCGAAGTAAGACTTGCTAATAAAGTCTAGTAAGTATAATAATTCTAATGCTTACTAGTAAGCTTGTTCTTAGTTTTAGTCTTTAGTTTTTAGTTAGTTTAGCTTTTAATCTTTCGCTCCTTTTAAGCAATCAAGAGAAGACTTTGCCTAGTACATAGATGTTGCTACTTAATATAAATTTTTTACTTGTTAATTATTGTTGCTCTTGATTAAGTGCTTAACTTACTAAAATTTAAGCAACTGCTTAAACTTCTTAAACTATTATTAAGGAAGCAACTTAGTTAGTCTATTAGCTAGCATAATTACTGTTTCTAGGTATTTAATCTAAATCAATACTTTGGCAAATTCTTGCCGCAGCTATATATTTTAAATACAGTAGGGTGACAAAAAAAAAGAAATCAAAAAAGTTGTTGTTTTAAAAGCTTTATATCTCTATGACTAGAAGGGCTATACCTAAAAGAGTTAGTGATTTGAAAAGCCAGGAACATCTTATTTGAGATAGGCCGCTTAGTAAGCTACTTAGTCAGCATGACTGCGCCTGTTATCTCGCCTAAAATAAGATAGAAAAGAAAGCAAAAATAGATTTTGGCATATCTTTTTTGTAAACAAAAAAAAAGAGCTGATAAAAAACTAGACATAATTAGCTTACGTAAGCATGATGTGAGCAAACTCCGAAGTAATATCTCTTACTTCCTTATAGTTAAATCAAAGGATTAAAAAAATAGGGGGTTGCTTACGTAAGCACTAATTACGTAATAACCTAGTTAAAATATACTACATTAGCTCCTCTTGTTTATCCTTACTTGCTTTTTTTATATTATCTCCTCCATAGCTTGCAAACTCTCTTAATTTAAACAATAAGTTTATACTTTTTATTTACACAACAACTCTATTTCCTCTATTAGTAATATAATAGAAGAGCCTTCTAAAAGTATTTACAATACTTTCCATTAAATTAAGCAAAAAAAGCACGCTCCTTTATCTATCATTAGCTTCAAACAAGGTCGTCCATCTGAGATTTTAAAAAAAGCAAAAAGAGTGCTTAATAGAGACATTACTAGAAGCCCTAAAAAGGCAATTTAACGTCTTTTAAGAGAAAATAGTCTAGATCTTTTTGTTAGAAGCCTACAACGCTTGTTAAGAGAGGAGAACTATTCTGTTAATAATTCTTAAAAAAGGCGCCTTTAGACGCTAAAAAAGCTTACAATTGTTACATTTACGCCAAGCATATTCTTAAGAATATTAAAAATATTAACTTTACTAGAGTTAAATTTTTAGACAAATCTGCTATTAAGCGTAGGCATAGTGCTAGGACAGAATACTATTAAACAAAGCAAAAGAAGAAAGTTGGAAAGAAAATTATTTCTACAACTAATACAAGAAAGTTTAAAGAAACTCTAATTAAAAGATAATAGACTATAATACATCTATTATATCTTAGTAATTTCAATCTATTTTTAGAATATTTACTAATCTAGTTATAGGTTAAGATATTTCTATTTAAGTTTAGTGTGCAATTTAGATAGGTAGAAGATCCAAACTAGTAGTAATAAAAAGCCCTTTAATTACTACTTCTTTTAGAATTTTAAACTATATTAAAAAGATTCTAATTCCCATAGTAAAACCTGCGATAAAAAAAGGTAAGTTATACATACTTTATTTTTTTATTTAGAAGGTTATTGCTTAAAATTCAAATAATAAAGTTCGAGTCTTTTTTTTAATATTTTAGCACCTTACAAACTTCTCTATAGGCTAGAAGTTTCAGCAGAATAACGCTAAAATTCATAAAACTCCAGGAGCTTTTTCTCAGTTTTCTAGGAATAGGATATTACTTTTTAAGCATCCTGTCTAAAGTCCTAATCTAAATCCTATAGAAAACGTATGTCCTTACTGAAAAAAGCTTTAGCTAAAAGGCCTATTATCTCTTTAGGTATAGGAAATAATAAGAGAAGTATAGCAGCCTTGAAGGCTGCTATAAAGGAGGAATAAGATCAATTACCTCAAAAGGCGATCGATAATTGTATTTTATTATTACCAAGGCGTTATTTTCATGTAAAAGAAGCTGAGGGCTAGTACACTTAGTATTAGTAAGCTTTTGTAATTATCTATTAAGAAAAAATTAAAAAAACAAGCTCTTTATTATTGCTTAATAAGTTACTTTACAACAACCTTTCAACTGATACACGGTTAAGATAAGCTTGGGTTATGTAATATATGTAACTTATAGCGATTTTTTAACGTTCAAAACAATGTTACATTATTATATATTTTTGAGTTTTTAATTTTTATTTTCACTGCGAAGTTTGAGAGTAATCATGCTGACTAAGTAGCTTACTCAGCAGTCTATCTTCAAGAGGAAGGTCTTGGCTTTTGAAATCATTATCTCGTTTAGGTATAGCCCTTCTGGTTATAGAAATATAAAGCTTTAAAAACAACAACTTTTTCGATTTCTTTTTTTGTCACCCTACTGTATTTATATGTCTTAAACAAGTGCTAATCTACTTATTCTTTTTAAATACAAGCCTAATTATTTGTTAGTTATTATACAAGACTATTTAAACTTCTTTTAGATTAAAAGACAGCTAACGGTGTCATTTTTTGGTACCTTCAGCAAAATTTTTCGACCCTGATTTTCGCTTGGTGGTCTGAGCTTTTCTGCTCCGAGCGCTTAGCGCGTGGACCTCATCCACCCACCGTTCGAAAAGACAGCTAACAAGAAAAGCGTTTAAGGGCTATAATCTTTTTAGTAGTTTACTTAAAGGCAAGCAGCTTAGCCTTAGTAGTTAATGTATTTACTGTAGTTTGCTAAGCTGCCTTTTATAATATTTGACTACTTCATAAGATGGCTATATATCTATAAAATAATTAATAAGTTTACTAATTATTTGCAAACAAAGTATCGCCTGTAATTATAAGGTCTAGGCTATTATAGTTCTTATATTAGATTGCATCTTATCTTATCTAATAGAAGTATATAATTAACTGTTTAACAGCTCTTATATGCTAATTACTAGAGCTTATAAAGAAGTGTAAGAGCTTTAAAATTAAGTAAGCAACATTTAGTTAAATTGTAATAGCTATATACAGCACTAATTTAACCTTTTTTTTAGTAGGCTTTAATTTCTTGCTTAGTTGCTTTGCTAGTGTTTTTAATTAGCTTCTTTAACAGCAGTAAAGTCTTTAGAAAGCTACTATCCTTTAGCTTAAACTTCTTTTTGATCTTGTTAATATACGTATTATACACAGGCGTAATTATTTTATTTTTATAAACTTTAATTACTTAAATACTAAGAAACTATTTAACTAATTCTTATTTCTATATCTTATACTTGTCTATAATTCTTAACTAAAAATTTTATGCCCTCTGCTTATAATCTTTTGCAAAGAGTAGTAGAGTATTATTTATATAAAATAAAACTAGAATTATTTTTTCTTAATTAAAGAATAGGCTAGGCTCCTATAGTAAGGCAAATAGTTTAATCTCTGTTAGTAATCTTAAAAACTTTTTATACTACAATAGTAGCAAGTCTTATAATTAATAAAGTGCGTAGCTAAGCTATTTATACTATTTTAGCTTCTTAAAGCCATTCAGCATTTTATAAATTACTAAGTTATTTACTAAAAGTAACTTATTAAAAAATACTCTTAGTACATTATATTACTTAATTTCTAAATTATTTTAAGCTGTAATAGCTATTACTGCTTTAAAAGACATAGCTGCTAACGTGGTAGCATATATTAAATTAATAAAGTCTTTTTTTTAAATTACGTCTTACAACAATCTACGCCTTTAATTTAATAAAAAAGCTATCTTAATTTAATTTACAAGTCTAAACCTACTTTATAAGTATTAGTTAATTATCTACTTTTTCTCTTAATATTTTAGTCTAAGTCTTACTTTTACTTAACTAATTAATCTTTTTTTTTAAGTATCTTAGAATAAGGCTCTTATAAAAGACTAAAGTAATTGTTTTTATAGGTTAAGCAGTTTTAGTAAATTATAAAAATATAGTTAAGTATTTTTTATCTTTAGTTTATGCTTAGTAAGTAAATCTACTATAACTATATAATTAAAAGTTTTATAGCTTGTTTAGTTTTTCTAAGTTACTTACAAACTTATTAAGTAAGTATTATAAAAATTAATTTAGAATAAATTTTTATTATTTACTATTAATATTTTAACACTACTTATGTTTCTACTCTTTAGTTAATTATTAAAATCCTAAATTATATTTTTGTACTTACGCTTACTATTTTGCTTATATAGTAAGAAAATAATTTGTAAACTAATTCAAGCTTTTACTAGCGATTTTAGGAGTAAATTAAGTAAGTAAAAGTTATACGTATAATTACTTACCTTATCTGCTATGTAAAACCTAGGACCTTAAACTTTAAAATATTTGATAGTTTATAACTTGCTTTTTTTAAGCAAGAGTTTTATTTAAATTAGCTAGCTTATTAAAGTCTTTAGGCACAGACTACTAGACTAGGAATAAGTTATTAAGCTTATATAAAGAAGGCTTTTTATCTTTAAATAATAATAAGTTAGCTTTTCTAAGTAAGCGTACTACTATTTTATTATTAAATATTTTACAATTAATTGCGTTGTTGCCTTTTAAAGTCTTTAGTTAAGAAGTTAGTTTTAAAGTAGCAAGACTAGTATATTGTTACTAATTTAAGTAAATTCCTATTAGTGCACTAGTCTTGTGCTCTATTTACTTAGTATCTCTTAATCTTCTTTTATACTTAGTAGGCAGGCCTTTTTTACTACTTAAGATTTTAAATAGATTACTCTTAAAAACTCTAGTAATTAGCTACGTTTTTTAATTTGCTTTACTTTAAAAGGCTAGAAGGGCTTACAAGTTGTCTTTTAGATTAACTAGCTAACTATTATAATTATTTTTTATAATTTTTTATTTCTTAATTCTTTAATAGCTCTTTCTTATAATTTTCTTTATAAAAAAACTATTTTTTTTAAAGTTTTTTTATAAGTAGTAATTACCTAATTAAAAGTTAGTACTTATATATAGAAAATACTAGAAGTATAATAATTAACTTAATAACTAATAAAGCTTTAAAAATTTACTTTTAATCTTTAATTATTATCTTAAGCTGTCCTTTATTTACTTAATAAATAAGATTAGCAGCTGTATACAAAGGTTCTACTTTAGTCTAAACATAACTTAGTAGTTCTATATCTAATTTTAAGTAATGAATAGTATTAAAGGTATTTTCTAAACTATTCTTCAAGCACTTAGCTAGGAGATTAGTAGCTATAAATTTTAGTAAAACCTATTTTATATAAGTAAGCTTCTGCATTTCTAATTACTAGCTAAAGCTTAGCTAGTAAATTTACAGATGTGTGCATTTTAATAGCTTTTATAATTAGCTTTTAGCTAGCTCTCTCTGCTAAGCTATTAAGCTTATAAATATATAGTAGTAGCGTCTTAATTATAATTTTTTTCTCTATTACTTATCTTTTATATTTTAATTTCCCTCTCTAAGGCAGTGTAGCAGTATTATTATTTTAATAGATTTTTATAATTTTCTACTAATATCTCTTTTTAAGCCTTATAGTAAAGCCTTTAGTTTCAAATATTATATTGTTTAGTATTATTAACTAGGTATTAGAATTATATAGCCTGCCTAAGTGGCTTTTCTTAATAATTAGTGCCTATTTCTTAAGTAGTTAACAAGTTAAGAAATAAAACAAATCTTATAAAATTTTATAAAAAAAAAAAGTAGTTTTTTTTTAGTTGCTAAGAAATTACTTATAAAGGATAAGCTGTTCTATATTAATTATATTTTAAAAAATGTTTACTAGTAATTTTAATATTCTGCGCTAAGTAAACCAGAGCTTTAATAGCTTATTGTCCTAGGTATCTTAACTATTAATACTATAGATCCTTATTACTAGTGTGCACTTAAGGTTTTCTTAATTCAATCCTAATATTTACTAGTAGTAGTTAGGCAATATAATAAAAAAGTTACTTGTATTTAATAAATAAGAAAAAAAAGTAACACTTTAAGTTAATCAAGATAATATTTTTTTTAATTGTTCTAAATTTTATAGTATAATAATATCTTAAGTACTAAATACTTACCTGCTTAAGCTATGCTTTAGAAACAATATTAGCGTAAAAGCCTAGTATAAGCTTAATATTAGTAAGTAAAAGATTGGCTGTCTCAAGGCTAGCCTTACTATATAAGACGTTCTTAAGTAGCCTGTTTTATGTTCTAGTAACTGAAATAAATTAAGTACTTACCTTAATATTTTTGTTCTTAATATATTTATAATAGATGCCTAGTACTAAGTAATCTATGCTATTAACTAAGTAGACTACTCCTCTACTATCTTTAATTATACAAAAAGACAAAGTATAAGGGGTAAATGCTACACTAAATACGTTTAAATAAATTTTTTAATTAAGTTTTTTTAGTCAATTAGTGCTAAAACTAATAGGCTAAAGTATGCTCTACTTAGTTTATTAGCAACTAATCTGCTAGAGCTAGCTTTCTAGACCAGGTCTACAGAGTTGCCTATATATTACTATTTTATTGCTTAATAATTATCTTTTAATTACTTTCTAACAGTTTAATTAGTATCATATTAGTAGAGTTTAATCTTATAACTATAGTTAAATGTTAAAAGTAGTTGCATAGTATTTATATATGTTTACTTAGCTTATAAAGTTAAAAGTATAATTGCCTACTACTTTTACTTAGCTATAAGATATTAAATAATTAAACTATGCTTAATTTAGATGTAGTTTAAATTACTACGTGTTTTTTTTTAATTAGTAATTAATTAAATTTTTAATAAAATTTATAATTTTTTTTACTTATATTAAAGGTTAATTAAGCTTTACTAAGTGCTATTACTTATAATAGCTTATTGCGCTTTTTACGTAACTAGTCTAGTGCAATTTTAGTAACTAAAGTATTTAAAAAATTAGTAACTGCTAGTAGCCTAACAACTTTAAAGGATAAGTAGATTATTCTTTTATAATATAAAAGCTGCTACTTAATTAATTAATACTTAAAGCTTATTTATTTTTAGTAAGCCTTGTCTAGGTAGAATTTATATTGCTCTCTTATTAAATACTAAGTATTCTAATTCATAGGAGCAAGATCCTTGTTTAAAATCTTTACTAAGGCTTAAAAACTAGTAAGGTTTTAAGTAATTATACTTATTAAAGTGTTAAAAAGCAGGTCTACATATACAATTTTACTAATTTAGTCCTTAATATTAGTAATTTTAGCAACTTTTTTAATTTATTAAAGAGTGTTTACTTTGTATTTATTAACTAGCTTATTATAATTATCTTTTTTATAGTTAGTATTAATTGTTAAAGCCTTGTATTTGCGTTAAGTAATTTTAAAGTTTTTTTATTCTTAAGCGCTTACGCTAAGTAGTAGAATAATAGGCTCTTTAATATCCTTAGGCAACTTAGAATACTAAGGCTCTTAGTAATTTATTAAGTGAACGTCTAGGAGATTAAGTTTAACTTAATTCTAGATGCTTTTCTTTAAGCAGTGCAGTCTTAATAAAGCAAACTTAGTTAGTTAGTCTAATTAAGCCTTAAAAATTACTTTAAGGCAACTTGCAGTGTATTAAAAAGGTCTATTTTAGTAAGATACTTTATAAAATTACAATATAGGTTATTATTAAAGTAGGCGCAAGATTAGTTAGTTAAAAGCTATATAAAAAATAATAGTAGCCTGTAGGTTATAGAGTAGAGTAGTAGAAAGTTAATTATATAATTAAGTAGATAAGAGGTACAGCAGCTGCAGCAATATGCTAACTATACTATAAAAGAAAAATAAAAGAAATTAAAGTAATAATCAAACGTTGACTTTCTAGCTTGCTAATTAGGTAGTAGAAATTAATACTATAATTAAGCACCTAGGCTTATAACTATAGGAGCTAAGAAGGAGTAATTACTTAATTTCCTAAGTAGAAAGTAAGTCTATTAATTAACTAAGTGCTATAATAAAGTGTTAATAACTACTAAAGAGAAATAAGATAATCTAGCCTGCTTATATAGATGCTAGCAGGGCCGTTACGTGAACAGCTTACTAGAATTACCTAATTAACAGGGTAATTACTATGTTAATACTCCAATAAGAGTTAAAGTTAAAAAAAATAATTATTTTAATAGTTACATGCTATATTATAATAGTATATTATATGCAAGTTATTTATAAACAGTGCTATTTAAAAAGTAAAAGGTAGTAAGTAAGAAGTAACAGCTTTATAAAAGATTATAGGCTCCTGCTACAGTCTATATATATTCTTTTCCTCTTCTATTATATTATATTATAATCTTATTATTTATTTTTAAAGTGTTAAAGGTAGTAGTTGTTGTTGTAGTTAAAATAGAGTTTCTAAAAAAAGTAAAAAGAAGCTACTCTCTACTAATTAGTTATAAAAGTAAAAAAAAAGATTATATGTAGTTAATAAGATTTAAATAGTAAGTAGATAAGGTCTACGCGCTAAGCGCTTAGAGCAGAAAAGCTTAGACTACTAAGTAAAAATTAGGATTAAAAAAATTTGCTAAAGGTACTAAAAAACAACACTAAATAAAACGTGCTTAATAGTAATTGCTAGCTTATAGCTAGTAACAAGATTGTGAAATAGATAGAAGAGAAGAGTAAGAATATATACGTTACTATAGTAAAAGCTTGCAATACTTCTATATAAAAGCTTTTTACTTACTACTTCTTATTTTTAGAATTTCTTACACTACACAGTACTGTATATAAACAACTTACATATAAATAATATAATACTTAAATTGTTTTTTTTCTCTTTTAATATAAAAACTAATAGCCTATATTAAGTAAAGTTAGACTTTACTAAGCTACTATACTAGAAGCTATAGTAGTAAATTACAAAGCTATCGTTTACTATTATTAAGCGGCTACCTTTATTAGTTAAAAAGAAGCTAGTAGTAATAGTCTTTATAGTAGTTAAGTTAGTATAGAAGTAAAAATATAATTATAGTTAAGATATTTTTAAAACGTCTAGTATTATAAATATTAAGCTTATAATAAGAACTGTAAAAAGCTAGTTTAGCTAGTATACTATATATGCTATGCATGTTAAAAGTCTAAGTATAGTGGAAGTATATTACTTTATTAATATCTTTCTACGCAAATACAACTCTAGTAAAGAAACTTAAGAATAGCTTTATAAAAAGCAAAAGCGTATTAAAGCAACTATTAAGTAGCTAAAATAAACTAATAAGTAAAAAGATTTTATAAGTTACTTTTAGAAATAAGAGAGCTATATATAGATAGTAATGCTATTATTATTTATTAACATTTAAGAATAGGCACTAAACGCCGCAACTACAACACTACTAGAATAGCAACAAGACAATAGAAGTTGCAGTTAGTAGTAAATAGTTAGTAGTAAATAGTTATTAGTTAAAAGAGTTAGTTAGAGGAATATTACCTATTTTTATTTTTATCTAAACATGCGACATACTAATTGCGTGCTAGCAATGCTAAGCAAGAGGGCATAAGCCTAGATACTTATTTTTAGCAATAAATCTTTTTTTACTAAGAAAATATTTTTAAAATGTATAGTTATATTAAAAAGATGTCTTAAAAGGCTAAAGCTGTAATTTTATTATGAGCCTACTGTAATCTTGTTATTAGCTATAGGCTAGCAATTGCTGTTAGAGACGTTTTAACTAGTGTTATTTTTTTAATACTTTAGCAAGAATTTAAACTCTAATTATAACTTAGTATTCTAAGCTTTCTTCCTACAACTTATCTACTAACAGTTTAAATCTTGTTCACTATATATAATTTCTTTTTTAACTTTTGTAATTAATTAGTAGAAGGTAGCTACTTTTTACTTTTTTAGAACCCTATTTTGACTATAACAACAACTACCACTTTTGACATCTTAAAGAATAAATAAAGTAAGCGAAAATAAGTAAATAGACTATATATACTTTAGGCTTACCAATACATTACATTATTAGCGCTTATATAAGCAACCTCTATTTTTAAGACCTTTTTAATGTACTTTAAGTAATTAAGATTAGCTTTAGCCTTTTAAAACAACTTTATAATTTAACTATACATTTTGTAGACACTTTTTTAGTAAAAATATTTTATTGCTAAGAATAAGTATCTAGGCTTATGCCCTCTTGTTTAGCATTACTAGCACGTAATTAGTGTGTCGCTCTAGCATTTTTAGACAGAAACAAAGATACGCAATATCTTTTTAACTAACTATCTTAACTAATAACTATTTACTAATAACTATAACTTCAATTATTTCTATTGCTATTCTAGCAGTATCGCAGTTGCAGTGTTTCTAGCGCCTATACTTAGATGTAAACGTATAACAATAGCGTTACTATCTAAGTATAGCTCTTTTATTTTTAAAAGCGACTTATAAAATCTTTTTACTTATTAGTTTATTTTAGCTACTTAACAGCTGATTTAACATGCTTTTACTTTTTATAGAGCTACTATAAACTCTTTTTACTAAAGTTGTATTTACGTAAAAGGAGATTAGTAAAATAGTATACTATTACTGCACTTAAACTATTAATATACGCAATATATTTAATAAACTTACTGCTAAATAAGTGTTTTTTAACTTCTATTATAACTTTAATAATTATAATACTAAACGCATTAATAAAATATTTATAAGTGATAGTATTTAATTTCTACGTCTTCCTAATTACTATAAAAGCTACTACTAATAGCTTTTTCTTAACTAACTAGGGAGGCTACTTAATAAAAGTAAAAGTAGACTTTGTAATTTACTACTATAGCTTTTTTTATAGTAACTTAGTAAGGTGTAACTTTACTTAATATAAGCTATTAGTCTTTTTATTATATAAAGGAAAGAATAGTCTAAGTATTATATTATTTATATACAAGTTGTTTATATATAGTATGTTAGAAACAAAATACTAACTGATTAATAAATTGTGTTCTAGCTAGAGGATATATATACTGCGACATAGTACTATATAGTATAGAAGATTCTAAAAGTAAGAAGTAGTAGGTAGAAAGCTTTTATAAAGTATTATAGGCTTCTGCTATAGTAACTTACGTGTTTTTACTTTTTTTTACCTCTTCTACTTCTAGTGCAATCTTGCTACTAGCTATAAGCTAGCAATTGCTGTTTAACACGTTTTACTTAGTATTGTTTTTTAGTACTTTTAGCAAATTTTTTAACTTTAATTTTACTTAGTAGTCTAAGCTTTTCTACTTTAACTGCTTAGCACGTAGACTTTTTCTACTTAGTATTTAAATTTTGTTAACTATACATAATCTTTTTATTACTTTTGCAACTAATTAGTAGAGGGCAGCTACTTTTTACTTTTTTAGAAAACTTATTTTAACTACATTAACAACTACTACCTTTAATACCTTAAAAATGAACAAGTAATTAAGATACTACTCTCCTTATTTTGTTTATATAATAATTAGGTAGCTTTATAAAATATAGTTTTTATTATTAATTTTTATACGTTTAAAAAAAATTTATACTAAAATTTTTTTCAACTTTTTTTTTCTCTCAACTTAGGCAAAATTGCAGGGGCAAACGTGTTAATTAAGTAGCTTACTAAGTATTATAGCTGAAAGAGGAAGTACTTAGCTTTTTAAGTTACTAATCTCTTTTAGTATAGCTTATCTACTTATAGAATTATAAAGCTTAAAAAACAATAACTTTTTTAATTCTTTTCTTTTTTGTTACCTTTTTGTATTATTATAGTAATGTGCCGGTGCACAGGGTGATACCCGACTGCACACTAGGTTAGTGCTTAACCACCTAATCCTAAGGTATATAACTCATTTAGTATCCCACGGAAAGGGGACTATTTATTATTCGTTTACTCCACAGCTCAGCTACTGCAATGTACTATAGAATAGGCATCTTCTTCTACCAATAGGCTTTACACCTAACTTATAATAAAATTATTATTTTGTTAACATTGTTCTTGCATAGTCTAGCTACTAGTAATCTCTTGCCCTTGTAGCAGTATGTTTTTATACACTCTTACACCTGTACAAATAGCAAAGCCTATAAAAATATACTTTACTACTTAGTGTACAAAAGAACTAGTGCACAATTATTGCAAGAACAAAATAACAATTTTATATAAAACTAGAATTTAGAGAAACTCTAAGAAAACTAGAATTCTTAGAATTACTACTAGATATACTTTTAGGGGGTTAGCACTATCTTCTACTATAGACTACGTTAAGGACTTTATTACCTAAGTTAGCCTTAATAATAAAGAATAGCAGTAAACTCTACTAATACAACTACAAAATGCGTTATTAAATACTAATTTAAAGTTTATTTAGCAAAATAAAAGTAGTAAACTATCTAGTAAAATAAAAGTAGTTTTATATATATTTAAACGCTAATCTAAAGTCTACTTAATAAAATAAAAGTAGTAACTTGTTTAGCAAAATAGAGACAGGCTTATATACGTTAATAATAAGAAGTAAAAGTTTTATTTAGTAAAAATTCAAATAAGACTAGAAGCTTATACCTAAATATGTTTAAAACTCTAATTTTAAATATCTGTCTAGCGAAATAAAGATGTTACTAATAATTAAAATAGCATAAGTATAAATTAAAGCCTACTTAGCAAAAATTAAAGTACTAAAAAGGCAAAAATTTATATAACTACTCTTAATTAAGCACTTACTATAAAGATTCTAAAAATAAATAGCTTATTATTTTTAAGAACTAAACCTTGTCTGCTATATTAATAACTAACTACTATTAACTATTTAAATAAAAAACTTTTAGAAGTTTTATAATACTATAAATATTAAAAAAGGATTAGAAGTTAAGTTAAAGACAAGAAGGCGAAACGCTTTTTTCTACTAGACCTACAACTACTAGTTCTAAGTTACTATTAATAGAAAGATATTACTAAATTTCTAGAAAACTTTAATAGACAAGCTAATAATAAAGGCATTTATAATACTATACAAGTCTTTATTTTACTAGACTATTTCTTTAACAAAGATTAATTACTTTTTTATATTTTAAAACGTTTACCTAGATATATAAAAAGAGATTAGTCTAAGTTATAAATAAATATAAAAGAGTAGTAGAAAGATAAAGATACTACTATTAAAATAGGTAAATGCTTTTACTTTTAAGCTTACATCTATAAATGTGTGCAAAACTAGCTAGAGCTAGTAGAGTACTCTAGTTATTTTACTTCTATTACTAATACATGTATTAAAAATAAGCAAATTCCTTAAAAAGAGGAAAGTATTCTCTTCTTTTAAAGTTTACTATAATTAGATAAAAAGTTAGTTATGTACTATATACTTGCTGCCCTTAATAGTAATAATTAAAATACGTATAAACTAGATTTAAATTTTTGTTTTAAATCCTACTACAAAAAGATAACTAGCCTAAATAAAATTTAATTATTAGAACAAGAGGGCGCAGATGTAGAAATACACTAAATTATATTATTTAACTAGCGTGCTATATTTACTTTAAGAAAGTAAGAGAGGTAGTAGTTAAAATTAGTAAAGTACATAAGAAATTAAGCATACTAGTAGAAGTTAACTTAAAAGTAAAAGACCTTATTAAGTCTCTAAGTAATCTAAAGCTTAGGCTGTCTACTATTAATATGCTTATAGCGTACTCTACAACTAAAAAACGTTTAAAAAAACCTACTAACTACGCGTACTTTATTACATAAGCAATAAATGCTAAACTTTTAAGTAAAGAAAATAATAGTTTTTTTATCACTAATATAAAATAAGGGCTACTAAATAAGCTAAGTACTACATACTTAAATAATATAAAATAAACACTTTCTAATGTATGTGTAATATAGTAAAATACATGCTTAAGGATTATAAGCTATACTGCGCCCTAAAATAAATAAAATAAGTTAGTTTTAACTAGGATACTGCAGCTAAAAAAAGAACTTACTACTTTAAGCTACTATATAAACGTCTAGGCAAAATCCTAAAATAGCTTTTATTAACTTAAGTCTTATTATAGTTAAAAGTAAAAATTAGAGAATTTTACAACGTTACTAATAATGTACTTAATTAACCTTCTTCTAGTGTAATACTAGAGAAGTTTATAAGTAAAGACTTTTAACTAAGATTAAGGTATAAAGGTAAAGCTTTTAGTTCTACAAATGTAGCAACTAGTTTAATAAACTAAGGTTACTATAATAATGTTCTCTAGAAGTTCTAACAGTTCTAGAAATAGCTATGCAACCCTGCTACAGACAAATATATTAATAGGCTAGATAATATTAATGCTACTAATATTATAATAAGAGGTAGATAAAATACTTTGCATAACCTCTATATGTTAAATGCTACTAAGCGCTTAAAGAATAAAAGTCCTTCTTTTTACTAGAATAATAATTGTGTCTAGAATAAAAAAGAAAAAAAATAAAGAAGGCTAAGCAAGGATATAAGCACCTAAAGAAGCAATTATATAATTTAAGGTAATACTTTAATTCTTAACTTGCAGCTTATAGATATGCAGTTTTTATGAAAAAAAATATAAAGTAAAATACTTTTTATAAGTTAGCTTTATAATACGCTATTTGTAATTATTAGGCCGCTGCAGCTGTCTTAATAAGATAACAACATGTTAGCTAATTTTAAGTACTTATAGCAAGGACGCAAGAAAAAGGCTATAAAGTTTATAAATGCACTTTTTAATTTTAAGCTAAAATTAATAATATATAGTTAGCTAAACTATATTATAACTACTTTGCTTAGGTAGAAAGTGCAAAAGGTTACTATATCTAACTTTATAGTATAAGACAATATTTAGAAATAACTATATAACTTTTTAGATCATAATCTTAGCGTTGCAGATAGTTTAGGAACGCTTAATATTATAATTAGTAAAGAAATCATAGAATTTAGGTGTAATTTAGTGCGCTTAAAATTTATTTTAACTGCTAATTAGCTAAACTAGCACACAAGCTAAGAACACTCTACTAATAAAACTTTACTAATTATACTAACAATTGCAAGCCTATATTATAATATAATAAATATGTATTAATTAAATGCTTAAACCTAACATAAAGTGCATAAGAAAGGTAATTCTTAAATTAATAAGTTAAACAACATACATACTAAGGAAGTATGTAAAGTTTAATAAAGAAATAGGCAAGTTTTTCCCTAAACAGACTTACTAAAATACTAAGTTATTATTAATAGCAATTTCTTAAAGTGCTTAATTAATACTAGAGCATAAATAAATATTCTAAAACTTAGTGCTGCATAAGCATTAAAGATACTATATAAAATAATAGAACAGAGACTTAGGTAGCTATTCTCTAGTATTACTTTAGCTAATAAAACTTATAATCTATTTATTAGGATAGCATTTAACATACTTATACAAATAGAGATAGTTACTATTAAAACTACCTTTAGAATTGTTGCTAATATTACTAGATTTATAATTTTAGGAGGACTTTAGTGTGCGTGCGTAAGGATAGCAATACAGTATAATGTGTTTAGACAAATTACGTACTAAGTTCTTTCTAAAGATAGTACTAGAAATGCAGTATTTATTATATTTAATTTATTACTAAGCTACCCTACGCAGACGATTAGAAATAAAGCCTTTAATAATAATTTAGATAGAGAAATAGCAAGTAATGTATAAATACACGCAATTACTAACATAATAAACAACAAGCTGTAAGCAGCTGTAGTAAAGTATATATAAGAAGCTGCATAGTTAGATTCTATAGTTAGATTTAGTAAGTTTAATATGCTATACACAAACGATAATAAGCATAATTAGATAGTTTAGATAAACTAGGTATTTACACATATAGTTAGACAATTAGAAAACTTTATAAAAAACTATAGTTTTAGCAAATTCTTAATTATGTGTAAGCTTAACTAACAATAATTACAAGGAAAACTGCTTAACAACTTCTAACAACAATACAATCTTTATACTATATATAAAACTGTAGATAAGAAAGTTTAACCTGTTAATATCCTTTAGTAGAAAATACTAATAGAATTTAGACAAAAAAACTAGAAAGAGAAGGCTAAAGAACAACAGCTTTTTTAAAGAAGTATTTGTAATTTTAATACTAGGCTATATAATAATTTGTTTAAACTAAAATATGCTGCTTTTTTATAAGGGACAAGACTTACTAAAGAACGAATTAATAAGCTGCATGTAGGAGATTATCTCTACCTTAGGGAAAAGGAGATATTTCTATATATGCTCTATAATAGAGAAAAAGCTCTTTTATAGCAATTTAAGGAATTAGGAAGAATCTATCTTAATATATGCCTACTATACAAGATACAAACAATACTATATAAAGCTTAGCAAGTGCGAGGCTTTGCTGTCCTAAAGGTATTAGAATTGTAGGTAGTAGATATAGTTAATGCCTGCCTAAACTAAGGAACGTAAGAACGATGTGATAGTTAGTATTGTAATCTATAGCACCTAGTACTAAAGAAGGATAAAGGCGTTTAATAGATTAGCAATGCACAAAGAATAAATACAGTTATAATATAAAATACAAACTTACTACTAATAGTAGATAAGTTCTCTAAAAGATTTATAGAATGCAAGATTATCTTACTTATAAACTTATTTTTAGGATATAACTAGATTATACTATATTTAGAAAGCAGAGATATAATAGTATCTTAAATGCTTATAGGACTTATACGCTTATGTATAATAGTTATAGGCGCTACTAACTTAGTAGTAGCATTTTAATAAGTTATAATAAAAATCCTAAGAAACTACTAACCTAATACAATACTTTTTATTAATAATATTACATGCAGAGGTCCTAGGACTAACTACAGTAGAGAAGAATTAATGCTAGGGGTACAACGTTATATTCTTAAGTATATTATACAACTAGATAGGGTACTAGCTAGTATTAAATAAGCTAAAGGCACTGTTTTAGAAAAGAGTGTTACTTTCTTATAAAAAGACTTAAGGTAGTAAGCTATAAAGTTAGCCTTTAAGGTTGCTATCCTAACTAGAAAAAAGTTAAGAAGATTATAAACTAGCTACTATATAAAAATAAGAGAGAAGTATAATTATTTGTAAGTATATAGAGCAGCTTAAAGAAGATAATAAATAATACTTAATATAGTTTAAAAGCATACTATAGTTTGCTTAAGAAAGGTAATAGCACTTAACTAAGTTAGAATGCAAAGCTGTACTATAAGCTTTTAAGAAGTTTTAGACTTATTTTTATATAGTTTACTTTACTATAAAGACTAACGCTGCAACTCTTATTGCTTAGTTAAATTGTTTCTTAATTAATAATCTAGAATTAGTTATAAATAGATAGATATTAACTATCCTTTTATAGGATTTTAACATTAAGCATATACTAAAAAAGAAGAATGTTGTTACAGATACATTATCTAAGTATTTAAGAGCTAATAATTAGAAGCCTTTTCTTAAACTTAAAAAAGACCTAGAAGAGTTTATTAACTATATAATTAAGAATATAAATGCACTAGTGCTAGTAAGGCAAACTAAAATACTTTGCTAAAAGTTCTTTAAAGAATTAGAGCAATATGCTTAGTTCTTAGTTAATTTTAAAACTCTAAAGAGAATAAAACTACAAGAACTATAATTATAAAAGAAGCAAGCATTAAACTTCTTTATACAAGATAAAATACTTTTTAGAAAGACATTAAAGAATATTGTAATTTAATAAGTTGTAAATAATATAAATTTAAGAATAGCTGTAGTATAAAACGTGCGCGCCTAAATTAGACACTAAGGAGTTAATATAGTCGACTTAAGACTTAGGCAGTAATACTAGTAGAAAGGAATATATAAGTAAGTGTAAAGGAAACTAGTAACCTACCTAGACTGTTAACTGTAATTATCTAAGAGAAGAGTTAATATGCTTACTAATACTTATAGTTTTGCTATTTAAGAAACTATTACTATTAATGTAGTATACATACTTTAGTGTTTTAAGAAGAAGTTTCTAGTTATTATAAAAGACTACTTTAGCGGCTAGCTAAAAGTAAAAGCACTGTTAAATAACTAGTCTAAAATAATTATAGAATTTATTTATAAGAATATTATATGTAGATAAAGTACAACACGCAAACTTATAGTTAATAAGAAACTTAACTTTGCTAAAGTAGTCTTATATCTATTAAAAATGTACAAAATTAACTAAATCTAATTATCTAGACACAAGTTTTAAGCTATAAAAAAAATAAATAAAAAATATAAACTAATTATAAATACTCTTGTAAAGCTACTAAGACTTTAAGTTAAAAACTTACTAATAGTTTTTTTTATAGACAGGATCTCTATATAGGAATAGACAGGTTACTTACTATACTAATTAGTTATAGAGTAGAACCTAATGCTACTTATTAAGCTTGCACTACTTACGTAGCAAATGCTTTTGTTTAAAAAAGTATAAATTCATGTATAATTACTTACTATATAAGTAATGCAGCTAGATTTAAAAAATTAGTTTACTAAAAATGCTGTTACTTGTACTAATTGCATAAGAGCTGCTAAGAAGAAATACTAGAATAATACTAAGAAAATACAGCATAAGGATATAAAGCTAGAAAACTTAGTTCTTTTTTAAAATTTAGTTTAAGAGATTAATATGTCTTAAGACTATAAGCTAGATACAAGGTAGCTAGAACTATATTATATTTATAACGCTAAACTTAATAGAGGAACCGACCGCCTTAAAGACTTTAATAGCACACGTTTTTTACACATAACACCTAGTAAGCAATTAAAGCTATTTTAATAGCAATACGTGCTAGATATTATAAAAAAAGATTTAAAAAACATAAAGTTATAAGATTTTAAGTATTAAAAATAAACTAGTTTAATAGTAAATATTTTTGTCTCTTTAGTCTTAACTAAGCTGCCTACTAAGTTATAATTATTTCTACTTCTTGCGGCAAAGGACAATCTTTATTTATAAGTTATTATTATTAAGTGTTTTATAAAGGAAGAGCGCTGGACGTATATATAAGACTTTGGAAGCTTAGACTTTAACTCTAATACTATAACTAGCAGCTAATAAGCTACTAAATAGCCTATTCTCTCTAGGAAGAGAAGAGAGTACTTTGCTATTAGTATCTACTTTTACCTTTAGCTACTTATTCACAAATTTCTTATATTAAATGCAAAGACTAGTTACTTAGTTTATAAATTCTAGGTAGGCAAAGAGCACTTAGATTCTATAGTTTCCCTGCACTTTAATACATAACTATACACTTATGCTATAATAAACGCTCTTTTATAAGCTTCTTTAGCAATTAAAAAGTAATCTAAACATTTTTTAATAACTTTTTACAGTTCTACAATAGCAAGACATATATAGAAAGTAGCAAGCACTAGCTTAATATGCTAAGAACTAGTAATAGAAGCTATAACTACTACAGCACTACAAAAGCCGCATAATTTAGTTAAAGCTAAAATATAAGCGCCTTTAGCTAGCAGGTGTAATAATAATAACAACAAGCTAGAAGGCTATATTAACTTAATAACTTCTTCAGTTACTTTACAATTACGCACTTAAAAACATACTACTATAATTAAATCTTTGCCTACGTTTTACAGATTAGCCTGTAACTACTAGTCTTCTTAATATTAAAATAACAAGCTATCCTCCTATTGCAGGCAGGACGCTACCTAGGCCGCGAGTACAAAGAACCTAGAGTATTAATCCTCTACAATACAAATAGTGTTGTGCTACAATATACTAAGCTTAGCTAAGTTGCTATAAGCATATAGTATTAGCGTCTAAGCTTAAAGGCTATATTAACTTAACGCTAGCAAATTTGCTAAAAATAAAAAGCTTTGCAAGCTCTAACTTCTGCTATTAGTAGCGTAGAATATAAAGGGCGTGTAGAACGTATTACCTAGAGCTTAATACTAAAAGCTGCTATTATCTTATATCTTTTAATATTAGACCTTTAGCACTTTGTAAATAGTAATAGTGTTAGCGCTAACTTGTAAGCTCTTAAAGAGCTTTAATAAAGGCAGCTACTATTATAAAAACAGCATAAATAACGCTTTCTAAAATAAGTATAACTTCTTTAACTTATCTACTTTTTTGTTACTAAAATAGACAACTTATAAAACCTTAAGCAAATTATTACTTATATATAACTAGCTACTATTAGCCTGCTTGTTAACACCTATTTATAGGCAACAGATGTTACTAATTCTAGCACTTATAGCATTACTTATATTAGGAAAATTACTAATTAAAATATTAGTATACTTACTAAACCTAACTATTTACTAAAAGGATCTTAACACAAAAAACTTAAAAAAGTTTTTAACTAAAAATAATTTACGCTAGGCTATAGATACTTTATTATTAGAAATCTAAAGAAGAATAAAATTAACTAAGGCGTTTTTTAGTCTACTACATTTAAAGACTATATACGCTGCTTTAGAACACTTAATTTTTAGCATCTTTCTTCTAACAAGGTTGCTAATTAGTTAGCTAATAAGCATTCCTCTAATTAATTAAGAGATTAATGCTAGACTAGAGTAGGCCTTTGCTAATTGTAAACATTTTTTTCAAATAATACTATATCTAGTAACATCTAAGATATAAAACAGCCTCAATTTTTAAAAAGAGAAAGAAACACTATATAATTAGTGCCTGCTTTTATTTTTAGCTGCTTATTTACTAATTTCCTATGTAAAATTTAGGTATAGGCTGCTTATTCTACAGATTCTAGGTGTATAAAGAGCACCTAGATTTTATAAACTTATAATACCCTACTACTATACTAATACTACACCTAATTTCTTACATTTGCAAAGCAACAACTAATAACAATAACTATTTCTATTACAGAACTTGCTTATTTTAGCGTAATATAGACTTTATTTACCTTTACCTTTACCTACCTGCAAGCAGTATACTGCTACTATATATAAAGTTAAACTACAACTCTGCTAACTAACTAACCTTTTTTTTTATACTAACTTTATTACTTTTGAGCCTAGGTATTGCCTTTTAAAGATAACAATTATAGTAATATCTCTTCTCTTAGTCTAACAGAGGCTAAGAATAATATATATACTACTAATAAAACTACTTAAATAATGTCTTAGCCTTTGTTAAATAAGGCTTAAGGCAAGCAGCTATAGTAGTAACTGCCTTAGACTCTAAGTCTATTAAAAGTCTTTAAAGACTTAGAAGTAAGTTTAAGAAAAAAAAACTATATTATAGACTAAACCTCTAAAGTTATTAAGTATTAAGATAAGGTACTAGAGCTTGCGAAACTTAGTAATAGTATTAGAGTTACTAATATTTAAACTTTAGTAAATAAGATTTTTTTAAATACTCTGCGTTAATAGCGCATTATTATAGATTAATAGTTTACTAGTACTTTATACTAATTTAATCTTATTATTAAAGTTGTTTTAAGAATAGGCAATCTCTATGCTTAACTCCTAAGACTTATAAACAAATATAGTAGTGTTAAAAGTTTCTAGAAACACTATTTAATTATTAGTGCAGCATCCTTGTCGCAAGACAGAAGAGCTAAAGAACTAAGCAATATAGTCTTAATAGTAAAGAAGCTAGTAACAGGATTTATTAAAAAATGTGTTAGCATTTATATACCTTGCATATTACTTAACTACTAAAGATTTATAAATATAGCTTTTATACTACAACGCATAAATCTTAAGGATGCTGCTTACTTCCTTAACGTAGTAGTACTACACTATCTTAACGCAAAGAACTAAAAAAAAAACACTATATATTACTTGTAAACTAGGCAATAGTTAAGCTACTATATAAAGATATTTATGCTTTTGCTGTATAAAATAGCTCTTACAGTAAATAGCTACTTTTAAATATTAGTAAATAGCAAAAAAAGAACCTGCATAAAATTATTGCAGCTACAAAGGTTAAAAAGAATAATATAACTTATAGTGCGCAGAAACTACGCCCTAACACTAGAGTTAAGAATAACAGAGGGAATAGTAACTTTTACTATAATTTCTAGCAAAAGATCTTTAAGTACATAGCTATATTTAAGAACCTAGAAACTAATTAGCTTTACTTTATATAATCTCTTAAAGATATAAATTACTACAAAGTAACAGAAGTGTAAGTGCATTTATTATATAGCGTGCTTATTTTAATAGCTATAGAACTTAGACAGACTCTATTTAAAGCTTAATCTATTAATTACTATAGTAACTTTATAGCATCTAAGACCTATACTCTAAGAAGTTGTAGTTTATTTATTATAACTAAGCAACTAAGGTAATCCTTAAAAATATTAGTAAGAAGTAGAGCTAATAACTATGTAATAGTTAAGGCATTTAAACTTATAAGCAAAAAAACTATTACATAATAAAGGCATAATGCTACTAATATTTAGGCAGAATAGGTAAAAGCTAAGACTAGTAACTTACTAGTTCTTACTCTACTTTCTTTACTAAGCTCTTATGCTCTAAAGGCAATACTAGTATACTAACAAGTAGCTATACAACTAGACACTAAGCTTAATACTACTACTTACGTAGATAAAGAGCCTAATATAATAAACTAAAAGACTAAAATTCTTAGGGCGGGATGCTACTATATAAATTCTACTTTAGTGTTTCTTAAGCTACTTAAGTGTACCTACGCAAAGAAGCTAATTACAGATATTAATTATATTAATGTTATTAAGAAATAGTATTAAGAAGTTAATATTAAATAACTATATAACTCTAATAACTTATTATATAATTAAGTATACTTTATTTATAAGCGCACTACTGTAAGTGTTATAAGTCTATTTAAGAGAGCTATGCCTTCTAATATACTTAATAAATGTCTGCTTCTACTATATATAGGACAAAGCTGTTAGTAGGAATTCTAATTTAATTTTGTTATTTCTAAGCTCTTTACTTGCAAATACTACTTAACTAAGCAAGATAAGGATTTGCTAAGCTACTAATATTAACTAGCTTAACTTAACTTCTACCTTATTCTTACTTAGAATAAGATTATTAATACTATAAAGTTTTAACTATAGGTAGAGGAATTCTAATGCATAGGAAGTATTGTTACTAACGCTTATATATAGCTGCAACAGCGTAGTAATCTAAAAGATATTATTATAAGAACTTTTAAGATGTATAATTTCTATTTATAATATATAAATAGAAAGCTAAACTTTAAGTAGCTACGCAATATATACTACTTGCTTATTTAATAGGCTATACGCACAGACTTAAGATACTAGTTATAGTACAT
Source organism: Alternaria gansuensis (assembly GCA_009289805.1). NCBI lineage: Eukaryota > Fungi > Ascomycota > Dothideomycetes > Pleosporales > Pleosporaceae > Alternaria > Alternaria gansuensis. The sequence continues at coordinate 78,568 of WBOK01000125.1, forward strand.
AATGCTTTGTAAGAAATATACTTTAATTTTCTACCTTTACTACGCTAAGTTTGCTAAAAAGGGCAATTAGATATACTTTAAATATATTAACTTTAACCTTAAGCGTGTAATAACAGAAGGCCTTAGTACAGAGATAATTTAAGACAGTGTTTTATTTAATAATAAAAATATAAATAACTATATAACGATGTTACTAGAATTCTATAAGCATGTGCTAGCGTACTTATAGTAGTATAAGAATATAAGTATTAAATTGTTAAATATCCTTATCAAAGAGTAGGAAGATAAGACTAACTAGCTAGAAAACGCGTAGAAGGTAGTTCTTAACGCTAAATAGACAAAGCAAATTTGCAAAAAAAAATAAGCTTAAATTTTATTACGTTTTCTACTTTATAAATTTACTAAACTAACTACTTGTAACTGCTGTACTATACTTTTTTAGTTTATTATAGTTTAAAATAGTGTAATAAAGGTGCTTACTATAAGAACTTATAAAGAGATTTATAAAGTATACTGCAACTTTACTACTACTTTACGCACTTCTTCTAGTTACTTTAATAAGTTTTAAGAAATTAACTAGCTGTTCTTTATAAATATATATATTAAGTACAAATTCTAGATTTAAAAGGCTCTTGTAGAGCAGGCTAAATAAAATAATTCTCTTATTTATAAGAAGCTAAATAATATGCTATAGAACTCTACTAAGAAATAGATTAACAAAGATATTAAAGAATATTATAACTATATTATACAATAAATTCTTAACTTATAGCTTATAGTATAAGAGTTAAAAAAGAGCGCTTTTTGTGTTAATTCTATTTAAAGTTTTCCTAACTAATTATACTTCTTTAATAATAGTAAAAACCTTCTACACACAACAAAGGACTAGAATAAATAAAATACTAATTTTTTTTAAGCTAATTTTATTTAGCGCCTTTAAAAAGAACTTAGCTTAGAAGTAAATAAGCACTAAGTCTTTTAAGAAAGTAAAAAACTTATTATACTCTTTTTTATATAGCATCTTCTGCGTGCTTATTTTTAATTAAAAATAGTAATCTTTAATAATGTCTTAGTACCCTTTACTCTAACTAGGCAGCCCTATTATAGCTGCCTTTAATTAATATCTAAAACTTAAGCTTCTGCTACTACTACTACTATACTTATATTTAAACTATGCACTTTAGCTACTACTTAAAAACCTTGTTAAAGTAAACGCTTAAAGAAGTAAGAAATAAAGAGATAGTAGAAGTATGCCTTTATTAGGGGTGTAGAGAGAAAACTGCTAAATTTACAGAATCTAGGTACTCTTAGCACACCTAAATTTTGTAGCCACTATATAGATATATAATCTATTAATACTAAGCAGCGTTCTAAGTAATTAAACAGTATTTTTTTTGTTTATTTATTTTGTTTTTGCTGTGTTTCTTTCTATTCTTTCTGCAGAGTTTAGAGCTTAATAAGGCTAAGCTTGTAGGAAGAGGAAGTTTGTGCTAGTGCATAGGGTAATACCCTACTGCACACTAAGTTAGTGCTTAACTACCTAATCTTAAGGTATATAACTTATTTAGTATCCTACGGAAAGGGGCACTATTTATTATTTATTTACTCTACAGCTTAGCTACTGCAATGTACTATAGAATAGGCATCTTCTTCTACTAATTGTCTTTACATCTAACCTACAATAAGATTATTATTTTGTTAACCTTGTTCTTGCATAGTCTACCTACTAGTGATCTCTTGCCCTCGTAGTAGTATGTCTTCATACACTCCAACACCCGTATAGTAAAAGCTTTAATACAAGTTATTATATATATAACGTACTATCCTTAAAGGCCTAAAGCGCCCCTAGGTATTAGGCCTAAGCGCCTGTTAGCTTACGCGCTAGGCTTGCGCTAGTTAACTACATATTAGAGTTTTTACACTAAGCTTAGAAGCTTACTCCTAAGCCCTATAGAATATAGAGCAAACTTAAAGGTAATCTCTATAAGTTTTATATTAGCCTTTTTAAGTTAGGACTGTTTTCTTTGTATATATAGCGCGTTTTACACGTAGGTAAAAAGGCAGACTTAATTACCCTTTTTTTTTTAACTAGTATTTCTAGCTTTTTTTTTATACTTATAAGCCTACCTTTTTAAATTCCAGTTTAAATTCTTTCTATAAAACTTAAAGTATGCTAGTAGTAGTTTTAACTTATTAATTTTTCTAAATACACTTTTAAAGTTATTAAATAATTATATATATAATTATAGTAAGCTACTTTCTATAAATAACTAACTTAAGGCACTTTCTAAGCTACATAAGCTAGACTTACTTATATACCTAGCTAAAGTTTAATAGTAAACTTAAAGAAGTCTAAGAATGTGTTAACCTAGAAGCTATAACAATTATTAATATATTAATAGGGCCGGTCTTAAGGCCCTTCGCGCCTATAAACAACTTCTTGAAAGAGAAACTTAATGCCTACAATAAAAAGCTTAATAAATATTACATAAAACACGTAGACTAGGCTATAAATACACACGCCTTATAATATATAGAGAATTAAGTTTATGTAATTATTAGTAAATAGTTACTAGCTCTCATAATAATTAAACTTATAGACAATGCTAGTTAAACTCTAAATAAGCTTATTAAGTAATTAAAAATAAAACTAGCTTTAATAAATGTTATTAACTAAATAGTAATATGCTAAGAGTACTGTGCAAGCCTTAAAAAAGCAAAGCTTAGTACTATAAAACTAAAAGCTAAGTATAATAAGTAATAGATAAGCGAACTAAAAGCTAAAGAACTATAAATTCCTAAAGTAGACAGCACGCTTACTTTATTTAGCTTTTTAAACGCTGTAGAAGCTAAATACGCTTTTAACTAGGCTAGCACAATAACAATTTCTTACATATAGCATAGAATACTTAGTACTAATAATATTGACTTTAACTAAACTAGTTAAGTATTTTTAAAGATGCTTTACTAGTACTTGAATTACTTACTAAGCTTAAAATTAAGCTTTTTAAGAGCTAATGCTATTTTAGAAAAATTTAAACTTTGTAAATTATAAAGTACTATAAGCGTAGGCTAGAAACGCGGCTACTAGTGCCTATATTAAAATAATAATTAAAATAATCGTTTTAAGAATCTTATAGAATACTATATAGTCTTAGCGGCAATTAAAGCCTATGCAAAAGTTAACTATACTATTAGTAAAAAAAAAAAGCTAATTAAAATTCTAAACTACTTATATAATAACTAGTATAAAGAATTTTACAAAGAGCTTATTAAAGCAGAACATCTTTGATTTTAGAAAAAAAAGTAAGTTAAAGGCTTTTTTAAGTAGTATAATTATATTTTTAATTTACTTTCCGCTTTTAAAAGCCAATAACAAACTAAGTATATATTAAGCTAGTAAATAAGTTGTAAGTACCTACGCGTAGGTATAAGTTAGGTTAAGGTTGCATAGACTATTAGTTGTAGTCATAGTTAGGTTATATAGACTAGTAGTTGTAGTTATAGTTAGGTTGTATAAACTAGTACTCATAGCTAAGTTAAAGTTAGAACTAAATTAGTGCTTACGTAGCTTTTCTCTTTTAATTTTACTTAATTTTACTTTAATTATTACAGCTATTTGTTACTATAAATAGCACGTAACTACAACCTAATTACTTCTCTCTATAACCTAACTATAACTTAACTTATACCTATAGTCTATCACGTAGGCTAATAAATAAGTTAAGGTTAAGTTAGAGTTAGGTTAGTTCTGCACAGACTAGAACACTAAAATCTTAACTTTTACTTTATAATTACTTAATTAACAATAGATATAATATAATGCAAACTTAATAAAACATACATTACTACCTAAAAATAGCTTGATTAAAATTTTATAAGATTATATTAAGTTTTAGCTTAGTTATATAGTTTTTAAGCCTTTAAAAAAGATAGCTAAAGCTATAAAGTATATAATTTCTTACAATTTTAGTATAAGTATTTTCTTATACTAATGCAATTTCTTTTAAAAGTGCATTATAATATAACTAGTATTAACAAAGTTATTATAAAGTAAAAGTTTATATTTTAGTATTCTAGTTTATGCAGATTTAACTTAATTCTAACTTAACTTTAATTTATTTACTAGCCTAAGTCTATGCATGTAACTATAACTATAACTACTAGTCTATATAACTTAATTATAACTACAACTACTAGTTTGTGCAACTTTAATTTAATTTATACTTACTTTTAGCGTAAATAGCGTAAGTTAAGGTTAAGTTAGAGTGAGATTAGCTTACGTTAGATTTTAACTATAACTTAACCTATACTTATTTACTAGCCTATTATATATTATATTAGTAATAATAACGCTTACGTACTATTAAAAAGTATTATACTAAATAATAGGCCGCGTTGCACGTAGTAAACAGCAGGGAACTGCTAATACTAAGCTTTTTTATACTTAATAGAGAGGTAGAGATAGTAAAGGTAGGCACTTAAGCCTTCTTTATTAGCAGCTAAAGAACTTGTATTTTATAACCAGTTTTAAATAGAATATATAGTAAGAAAATTTGGGACTTTACGCTTATAAAAAGAGTAGTTAATAGAGATTTTTATTTGAATATAGTCTTAGAAGCTCGCCTACATAGAAAAAAAGTCTAGTACTTAGACTTAAATAATATTCTCTACTTAAGTACACTAGGCAAAAATATTATACTGGCATAGTTTAAACGTTGTTTTAACTTCTTATTTTTAAAAATAAGCTTTGATTTTTTTATATAAAGCTTATTATAAACGTTATAATCTTTATTAGAAGCTTATAGACTACTTATTCAAAATGCAACTTAGAAAACTTTTTATATACTTGTATAAGGCACCTAGGTTCAAAAGCACTAAAAGTACATATTAATATAGCTTAAGAAGTTAGAATTAAGAAAATAGCACATGTTAAGTATAAGTACTATACTTTAACTTATATAAAACTAGTAATCTTACAAATACTAAAGGAGCCCTCTTTTTAACTATACTAGAGGATCTTATAAAACTTACTTAATATGCCTAAATAACATTAAAGAGAGTAATAATTATAAGTAATAAAGAACGCTTCTAGTAGTAAGTTCTATAAGTATATTTTATAAGTAAAATTTATTTTAGAAACTATAAAATCTTTTTATAAATTTAACACACTTTTTAAAGCTTCTTATAAGCTCTAAATTATAAACATTATATAAATTAACAACTTTTTTACGCTTTTATAAAAAGAAATATTGCAATACTAAGTATAGTATAAAGAGCGTAGTATTACTATTTATTTTTTAAGGTGTCAAAGGTGGTGGTTGTTGTTGTAGTCAAAATGGGGTTTCCAAAAAAAGTGAAAAGCAGCTACCCTGTAGTATTACTATAAAGCCTTTTTTACTAAATATATATAAACTTAATAGAGCTACTCAATAAGCAGGCTAGTAGCTAATAATTAAGTTAGTTAAAATAAAGTAAGCTTAAACCTACCTAAAAAACTCTAGCTAGAGATAGTTAAACCTGTAAAATAGCTTTATAACATAAGTTTTTTTTATGCGCACAGCTAATGCTTACTAAATAAGCTTTTTAAGTAATAGAGTAGAGAGAATTTTAAGTACTATAAGCCTAAGCGTCTTAAGAGTTTTACAGCTAATAAAAAGCTAAATTAAAGCAGTATATATTGTTATAGCTGCTACGCCTATTTTTTAAATAAAGATATAGTTGCTAGGAAATATAGTAAGAGCTTAAGGACTCTTACTAGAAGCTATATTAGTTACTTAGTAGGCTATAAAGCCTTTAATATATACTGTATATAAGTCCTTGCGCTTAATTAAGTTGTTATAATGTATAACATTATATTAAATAAGACGCTGTACTACTAGAAACTAGCTTATAAGCTACCTAGGGCTTTAGCCTTTTAAGACAACCTTTTAATATAATTATATATTTTATAGACACCTTTTTAGTAAAAAATAATTTATTGCTAATAATATGTATCTAAGCTTATACTTTTTTATTTAGTACTACTAGTACGCAATTAGTGTGTTGCATATTTAGATAGAAATAGAAAAAAGCAAAATAAAGATATAAATTGTTTTTTAACTTAATACGCCCTATTTTACTCTTATTTTACCTATACTGCTTATACTACTTACTTATATTAAGGCTTTACTTCTAGGTACTCTTAGACCAATAAAAGAAGCAGTACTATTATTACTTTACTTTTTTACTTAAACATGTAATAATAGAACGTCTACTTCTCTTTTCTTACTTTTCTTTCTCTATTACTATCTTAACGTTATATTACAGCTAGCCTAACTAGTTATTTATTTCTTTACTTAGCCTAAATATAATTAACCAATAATAAGAAATACGAGAGTAGAGTATTTTAAGTACTTTACTAGTATTAATAAACACCTTATAGATTTTTTATCTCTTCTATAACTAGCTAAGTTAAATCTTAAAATTCTTTTTATAAATAAATATATTATAGATTTTAAAGTTACTTATAAAGGATATAATTGTAAAGTTTTAGAAAGAGTAAGTTTATAAATGCTTAATAAACTTAAGTTTATATATAGATAGCTTAAGCTATACTAGTTTAAGAGCTAGGCGTATAATAAAAAGGCTTTTTTTTAAATAAAAGTTAAAGTTAAAGAGATGCTTATTATAGAAGTTATATACTATATTATAGTAAAGTGTATTGTATGTAAACTATTTGTATACAATGCTATATAAAAAGTAAAAAGTAGTAAGTAAAAAGCTGCAGCTTTATAAAGTATTATAGACTTTTACTATAGTATATACTTGTCCTTTCTCTTCTCTATTTTATTATATTATAATTTTATTACAATCCTACTGTAATCTTGTTGTTAGCTATAGGCTAGTAATTGCTGTTAGACACGTGTTAACCAGTATTGTTTTTTAATACTTTAGCAAATATTTTAACTTTATTTATTGCTTAGTACTCTAAGCTTTCTTTTTAAAACTTATTTACTAACTATTTAAATCTTGTTAATTATATATAATATTATTTTTTTTGCTTTTGCGTTTAATTAGTAGAGGGTAGCTACTTTTTACTTTTTTAGAACTCTATCTTAACTACAAAAACAACTACTACCTTTAACACCTTAAAAAAAAAATTAAGCTACCTAGGCAAGACGCAGGCCTTTTAGTAAACACTATTAATAAAAATAAAATTAGTAAAGCTAGAAAAGTATATAAGTAGCTTACTAGTATTTGTAAAATATAAGTAATAATATAAGAGGCCTTACAGCTAATAAGTAATTAGCTAGTAATAAACACTATAAAAAGCCTATTATAATTTTTAGCAGGGTGTACGCTAAAAGTATGTAAAAAGCATTATACTAATACTTTTTAAAAGGTTTTTGTAGAGCAAAAAAGTTTTTTAAGACAGCTACTAATACTTAAAGTAATACTAGCGCCTTTTTTACTAGAAGCGCAAATACTAGAGTAAGGCACTTTAGCTTATAAGGCTGTAAGTAGTAGTACTAAGCAACTCAGCTTCTAAAAATTATAAACTACTAGTATATTAAGCTTATTAAACGCGGTACAACTTTTAAGGTCTTATAAAAAAGTAAAAATTACTTTTAAAAACGCCTAGCATAGTGCTAAAAATTCTATAACACTAACTAAAGCCTTTTAAAATTCGCTAGCAAAAAGACTTTATAATAATAAAGTATAAGAACTTTTTATAAAAACATTTTTGAGGCTTAAGAATAAGAACTTATATAGTCCTAACGCACTACTCTTTTAGCTTTAGAAGTTTAACAGAAAGCTAATTGCAGTTTGCGCTATAATAGCAGTAGCTTTTAAAAAAGCAAATTAATTTTAATTATACTTTAACAATCTCCTAAAGCTTTTAAACAAAAAAACAACTTCTACAACTACTAACATAGAACTTTATTTAAATAGACTAGCTAAAAGGAGATAAATACTCTACTTATAATAGGCACTTAAATAAAAAAAGAGATTTTTAAGAACTATAAGCTCTTTTCTCTTAAATAAGTATTTATCTACAAGCTTAAAATAAATAACTACTTTTTTAAATGTAAAGCACGCCTTATAGTAAGAAAAAACTTTTAAGTAAGAAATATATTATACTTAATGTATGCAGTATTAGTAGCTACGCAATTCTTTAAGCTTGTAATTATAATTATAGCTAAATTCAATATAGAAATTTAGCAGCTTAACAAAGTAGGCGCGTTTTTTAACACTAATATTAGTAATAAAACTATAGTTTGATGCAGCTTACTAAATAGTTATAAGTGCCTAAGCACGTGCGTTAAGCTTAGAAGAGCTTCATACGGCCTATAAAACTTACTATTATTATAGTATAATAAGTTCTTAAGCACTCTAGAGAAGCTTAGCCTATAGGCTTTAGCTAAGAAGTTATACTTTTTCTTTACTAAAGACTGCGCGCTCCTTCTAATATTCTATATAGACAATATACTCTTTATATATTATTAGGCTTACTAAACTAGAGCTTATAAGCTCCTTAAATCTATTAAAGATACTTATAAGGTTAAAAATAAAAAGAAGGTAAGCTAGTTTTTAGAAATAAAGATTGTAAGAAATTATAAAAAGTGTATAATTAGGCTAGAAAATAGGTATAAGTTTAGTTGTAGTTAAGGTTTAACATAAGCTACCTTAACTTTAACTTAACTTATACCTACGCTATTTACGCTAAACATAAGTATAGGTTAAGTTAAAGTTGCATAGACTAGTAGTTATAGTTATAGTTAGGTTATATAGACTAGTAGTTGTAGTTATAGTTACGCACATAGACTATAAGTATAAGCTAAGTAGTAGCTAAGTTAAAAAAGAATGTAGTTAAGTTGTAGTTACGTGCTATTTATAGTAATAAATAGCTATAATAACTTAAGTAAAATAAGGTAAAATTAAAAGAGGTAAGCTAAGTAAGCACTAATTTAGTTATAACTTTAACTTAACTACTATTATAATAATATAGTAGTAAAACTGTAGTTATAAACATGGTAAGTTATTATAGTATATAAAGTAATTAAAATAGTATGTTAAAACTATTATATATTAGAGAAACCTTAACTACTTGCTATGTATCTTTTTGTAGAAAGCTAGTAAAACGTAAAGTTAGTATTTAACTTCTTATAGTATCTAACTGCTATTTATAAATCTTTAGCTTAATTAATAAATTTTTTTATATAAATAGCATTAAAGTTATAGTTTATATTTAAAAGTAAGTATAGAATTTATAAATAACAAGAGTAGTTAAAGTACTTTAAAAATAGCTTACTATAAACACTTTCGCGAATTCTAAAAGAGCATTAAATGCCTTTAACTAAAAGCATAGATAAAAGTAATAAGTGTAAGTAATTTTGTAAATAAGACAACTAAACAGAAGTTTAAGTAACAATAGTTTAGTTAACTTTTTCTACTTTTTAATTTCTTTTAGTATAATATCTATACGCTATTAGTGCTTAACTAAAATAAAACACTATAATAACTTACTACTTAGCTTAAACAAACGTTTTTTTGACAGCCTTAACTTTTAAAAATATAGAGGAGTAACAAAAAAAGATATGAAAAAGGTTGTTGTTTTTAATACTTAATATTTCTTTAACTAGAGAGGCTGTGCCTAAAATAGCTAGTAATTTAGAGAGCTAAGATATTTATCTTTAAGATAGTTAGCTTAGTAAGCTATTTAGTTAATAGAATTACGCCTACAATCTCGCCTAAAATATTCTAAAAAAATATAAAACTTAATTTTAGTATAACTCTCTTTTAAATATGTAAAAACTGCTATAAAATATTAATATTAAAAAATACTAGTAATTCTCTTTAATGTGCTGTTTCTAAGGTATTTGCAAATAGAGCTATAAAGTAAATTATCTGTTTTTTACTAATATTAAATTAGAATACCTTACTAATACTTAGTGCATTTAGTGCACAATTTAATAGTAGCTTAAAATAAACTTTAGTTCTAATAAACTAGAACTTTATAATAATTTTAGTAAGAATATACTTACTTAACGTAGTTTAGAAGTAAGCGCTCTATCTAAGTAAGCGCCTTACTAAATACTAGCGCAGCGCACCTGCAGCGATAACACGTAATATTATAATAATACTACGCTTTAAGTCTTTATACTAAAGGCAATATATAAATTGCTATTTCTAATGTTTAAAGTAACTAAGTAAAAAGCCTATAACGCGCTAAGGTAATCTATAGCGTTCTTTAAAAGATAATACAGCAGCGCTATAATAGAAAGCGCCCTTAACGTAACTATAAGCTAAAATTAAAGCGCCTTATAAAGCTAGAGGAGAAAACTATTATAGAGCGTATACTTATAAAAAGTTTATATAGTTTGCTGCTCCTAAAAGCATATATATAAGATATAGCTAATAATCTGCTAAAAGAGCGTAGTAGAAACTCTATAAGAAAAAACTAAGTTAATAATTTATTAGTCGTACACCTAAGGTGTAAATATAATAAAGCTATCTATAAAATTGCTAGCAAGCTGCCTATTAAGACGTAAACGTTATCTAGCTCTTATTTAGTCTAATTTAATTGATAAAGGCAAAATATAGTATTGTAGATAAAAATACTTAAAACTTTAACAAGTCTAGCTTTATAATAAGTAAAATATTTTCTTAGTTTAGTGTTCTAGGCTTAAAGAAACCTAAGAAATAAAAGAAACTACAGCTTAGTAATTATAAGAAAGTAACTGTAGTATAAGGCGTCTCTATAATAAAATATATTATTTTACTTTTTTATATCTTGATAAAAAAAGTTCTTATTACCTTTTAGTTTGTAGATTTACTTTGTAAATAAATTATAACTTTCTTTCTTACTAGCTAGATTAACAATAACCTTGCGCTAGCGTAGCTTAAGCACTTTAACGCCTATATAAAGGCGTCTTCTACTAAGGTGTATAAGCTAGTTTTTATAAATAGCTATAAAAGCTATTACTTAATAAATTTCTAGAACTACTTTAAGGCGAACAAGATAATTGCTTTATATATACTATTTTACTTATTATACCTTTTATAGCCTCTTAACTTTGTTCTTTACTTACTATTAAAGTGCTATTATAGTAATAGAATTTTGCTCTTAGCATGCAGCTGTATTTACTATATTAACAAACAAAAATCTACTAGCCTTTAAAGTAGAATATAAGAAAACTTTAATAATAAAGAATAATTAAGTAAAGTTTTAAGGTACTAGGCTAGTCTAATATAACTTAGAGACTTTATTATTAATACTAAATATATAGCATTGTACGCTAATACTACTTATACTAAGTACTATTGTCTAGAAAGCGTAAATACTGCACAACGCCTATAAAATAAAAGTGTAATTTATACTAATTACAAATTATATTTAAAATTACTAAAGGTTACTAGCAGAATTATTTAATACGTAAGTTAAGCAACTAAGTAAACACGCTTAGTAAGTAGCTTATAATATAATATTAATATAAGATGAAGTAAGTAGCCTTTAAAACGCTATTAACATGCTTATAAAGTGTAAAACTTATAAAAGGCAGTATGTATAAGTAGAAAAAACTTTAACTATTAGTAATATATTTAACTTAATTACTAAAATAAAAATAGTAGATATAAGGACAGAAAGACGCCTATAAAGGAGGTGCGCGTAGAGAGGCGCTACAGCTATTGCAGCAAGACTAGGCACAACTCCTGCACCTATAAGATAGAAATAGAAATATAAATAATAGTAACACTTCTTAATGATCTTATGGTATTGCGTATAGTATAGTAATTTAATATAGTGTTGTGCTGCGTCGCTGCAGGTGCGCTGCGCTAGTGTTTAGTAGAGCGCTTACTTAAGTAGGGCGCTTACTTATAAACTACGTTATACTATTAGCTAATTTTTATGTTAAAAACTACATTATTTTTGTTATGTAAAAATACCTAGTATTAAACTTATGTTTATATTAAACTTATTTTAAGTCTATATTTTTTTGTTTTATAAGTATTTCCTTAGTATATAAATAATAAATATACCTTTTTCTTAGAGTTTAAACGCAATTTTTACTTATAGATAAAAACATCAACAATGCTTTTTCTTAAGCAATATAGTAAGTTTCTAATAGAAAATTATACATTATTTTATTCTATAAGCTATTAACTTTATTTTCTAGATGTTTACAAAGAAATTTTATTAAGTATTTTCTTAATATATTTGAAAATACTTGTAAGAGAGCTTAATTTAGGCTTTAAAGTAAAAAGAAAACTTTTTTTTAAATTCTATTTTATAAAAAGCATTAGTCTTACTTTATTAAAGCATTTTTAGCATATCGCTATAATTAACATTAGGCATATTTTAGTTATAAAAGGAATAAGCTTAGTAATTAAAAAACTGTACCTATAGGCTATAAAAACTATACTATAAAGAAATAATGTTTAAATAATTAAAATTAGCTTATAAAAAAAATCACTAAGCTAATATGTTATTAGCGCTTACTTATGTCACGCTAATTTCTTTTACCTTCTAATTAGACTCTAAGTAAATAAGATCTCTACCTTTAAAACTTATTTACATTTTGCTTACATAAGCTTATTAAACATTATTCTAAAGTAAAGATTTTTATAGGTTTAAAAGAAAGTTTTACTAAAATTTAGTTTTACAATTTTTTTTAATATATTTTAGGCAAGATTGCTAGCGCAATTGTGCTAACTAAGCAGCTTACTAAGCTAACTATCTTGAAGAGAAAGTTCTTTGCTCTCTAAATTACTTACTCTTTTAGGTATAGCCCCTCCAGTTATAGAAATAATAAGCATTGAAAATAATAACTTTTTTAACATTTTTTTTGTTACTTCTTTGTAATATTAGTAGATTTTAACTAGCATTTGCTTATTACTTTATTATAAGCGCCTTGCTACTAGTTAAAGCTTACGTGGTTTGCTTAGTATACGCTATTATAGTAGTTTTGTAGTTGTTAAAATTTATAGTAAAAGTATAAAATTATTTTTTATTATTTTTGTAGTAATAAGGTACATAAGTAAATGTAATAGAAAGCTGTTATAATACAACATGCTAGGGCGTATATTTAGTAGGTAGTAATTAGTGGTGGTGGTGTCTATATATAAGATAAATTACAATTTTTAATTAGCATTAGTATAGAGCGCATAGGCTACACTAGCCACAGTATAGTAATATTTCTAAATCTTTACCTACTATCTAATAACTACAACTAAAATTAACTAACTACTATTAATTATAACGTCTATTGCAATAACATTAATAAAAAATAAGCTAAGGAGCAGTTCTAAAGGCCTAGTTCTACGTATTTAAATTTTAGTGCTACTAGGTTTTAAACGTAATAACTAGGAGAAGCTTACAAAGGTATTTAATTCAGCTTTTAATCATAATATACGCTAATTTATAAAGAGTTATAAATTTAAAAAAACCAAAATTAATAATACATTTGTAGAACGCGGCTAAGGCAGTTTAAAAAAAATTTGCTCTATAAGTTTAAAAGTTCTGTTTAGAAATTGTTAAAGTTTAATTCTTAGTTTATTACGTAATACTGTTAAGCAGCTTAACTTAATATTAAAATAATAGCCTTATAAGACGCATATATAGCTAGTAACGCTGCTACATACTAAATAAAGAAAAAGATAGAAAGTAAGGAATAAAATAAGAATAGAAGTATAAAAAAGCGCAAAATAATAACAATAGCAGCATAAGAAGTGCTTAATAAAAATTAATATAATACTTAAAGAAGTAGTAGGTTACTATAGTAATTTATTATAGGGTTTTGCTTATATAATATAAGTAAGTAGCTATAAACAACCCTTGATTAAATTTAGAAAAAAAGAAAGACGTATACTACAGAGTTAATATAAAGTAGCACACAAGAGCTCTAGATAAGGCAACACAGGCAATAGAAAGCTTAAATAATAGTAGCTAGAGTTATATATATACTTAGATTAATAGCTTTAGAAGTGTTTTGAAAAAAATTATATATTATACTTATAATAATAGATTAGTAAATCTTTACACTTATACTTGTTTAAAGTTAAGAAGCTAAAAAGAAATAGCAAGACTTTATTTAAGGTATAAGTCTAAGAGAGTTAGCTATTATAACTAAAAAAATTAAAAGTAAATTTTAACACATCCTTTTATTACGTATAAATACTAACTAGTATAGACTTTTTAGGTCTCTGCTAGTGTACAAGTCTTTAGGACTTAGCAAATATACCATCCTACGCAGTGACAAGCTATATATTAAAAGCTATAAAAATAACATATACAAAAAAAAAGTTAATAATAATTTTAATATTAATATATACGAAAAATTAATTTAAAGATAAGTATTGATTTTTAAGGTGTCAAAGGTAGTGGTTGTTGTTGTAGTTAAAATAGGGTTTCTAAAAAAAGTGAAAAGCAGCTACCTTCTACTAATTAGTTGCAAAAGTAAAGAAAAAGATTGTGTGTAGTTAACAAGATTTAAACGGTGGGTAGATAAGGTCTACACGCTAAGCGCTTAGAGCAGAAAAGCTTAGACTACTAAGCAAAAATTAGGGTTAAAAAAATTTGCTAAAGGTACTAAAAAATAATACTAATTAAAACGTGTTTAACAGCAATCGCTAGCCTATAGCTAGCAACAAGATTGCGATAGAGATAAAAGAGGAGGGTAAGGACACATACGTTACTATAGCAGGAGCCTGTAATACTTCTTTATAAAAGCTCCTTACCTGCTACTTCTTACTTTTAAGGTTTCCTACACTACACAGTACTGCATACAAACAACTTACATACAAACAACTTACATACAAACAATATAATGCTTAGACTATTCTTCTCCCCCTTTAACACGAAGACTAATAGCTTATATTAAGTAAATTTAGACCTCACTAAGTTACTATACTGGAAGCTATAGTGGTGGATTACGAAGCCGGCGTTCACCGTCGTTGAGCGGCCACCTCTGTCGGTCGAAAAGGAGCTAGTAGCGATAGTCCCTGTGGTAGTCGAGTTGGTGCAGAGGTCAGAAAGTGACTGTGGTCAAGACATCTTCAAAGATAAGTATAAAACTAAAAAGTAGTAGCAGAAACTACAAGCTAAAGTTGAAAATAAATATAAAAAGAAATATATAGACTTTAGCAATTCTATATACTTTAAAGGCTTTCTAAATTAATTATAGTAGTATTCTTGCGCTAGGTTATTAGCTTTATATAGCGCTAATTACAGCTAACTAATATTAATTTTATAATATAAAAGCTATTATAGAATTTAAAAACTATATTACTTTTGTTATAACGTACTTTAAATAATGAAGTTTAAATAAAAAGCGCCTTATATAGTATGTAATTAAAGAAATAAGTTAATTTTACTTCAGCTAACTACGCGTCTACTAAAGGTAGAGCAGACATTCGTGCGCTACATATTAGCAATTATAATAATTTATTATAGCTTTTTGTTATACTTATAAAATAAACGCTGCTTATATATATATTATTATTGCTAAACACGTCTACAGTTCTCTATAGAACCTCTACTAATTCTAAATAAGCGGACACTAGGTTATTTAGGAAGTAAGGCAGAAGAAGTTAAATTTATTAATATACCTATCTACCTTAAGAAGCTATATAGAAGGAAGAAGAAAATAAAATAATAACTAATTTAAAAAAGTAGTAGAGTACAACTAGCTAGGCTTAAAATTAAGAAAGCAAATATCTCTACTAGAACTCTGCTACCCGCACTAGTAGCGTTAGGCTAGTAAATAAGTATAAGTTAAGTTGTAGTTAAGGTCTAACGTAAGCTAATTTAACTTTAACCTAACTTATACCTCCGCTATTTACGCTAAACGTAAGTTTAAATTAGTTAAAGTTATATAGACTAGTAGTTATAGTTATAATTAGGTTGTAAAGACTTGTAGTTGTAGTTATAGTTATACGTATAAACTATAGGTATAAGTTAAGTTATAGTTAAGTTATAGAAGAAAGTAGTTAGGTTTGTAAAAATTATTTTAAGAGGATTTAAGAGTTCGTTCTTAAAAAATAAGTAAGTATAATAAACAGAGAGGTGTAATAGCATAATTAATAAATTAGTGTTATATTATAAAATGTTAAAAATCAAGTATAATTTTTAAATTAGATACTAGAGTTTTAAATAAAGTTAGACACACTAAGCTATAAGAGCTTAGTGTCTATTACTATATACTAAGCAATAGTCGCGGTAGTTATAATTGCTTCTAGCAATAGTCGCAGTAGTTGTAATTACTTTTAGTAATAGTGCGCGTAACCTCTTAGCAATAGTTCTTAGTAAAGTAATTAGTTATATAACTACCTACTATAGTAGTCTTGTAAGTTAGTTATCTAGTTCTTTATTAGCTAGTTCTAGTAGTTCTTTATAAGCCTTAAGTTTATAGCTAAGTTATAATACTATCCTCTCTCTCTTAGGATTAGTTTTTAGATTAGTTAATTTTACAAGTTGCTTAGTAAATAAGCAAGGTTGCCTTAAGCGTTATTATAAGCTTTAGAATTTGCTATATTATCTAACTTTTATAAAGACTAAATTTATTTTGCCTAAGAAATTCTTAATACTAATATACAAGTGTTAGAGTGTATAAAGACATACTGCTATAAAAGTAAGGGTTTACTAAGGACTAAATTATGCAAAAAAAAAGTTAGTAAGATAATAATTTTATTATAAGTTAAGTATAAAGACTATTAGTAGAAAAAGAAGCTTATTTAATAGTACAGTATAGGAGCTTAGCTGTTAAGTAAATAGATAATTAGTAGTGTCCTTTACTATATTATATAGAAGAGGCTATTTACCTTAAGATTACGTAGTTAAGCACTACCTTAGTATATAGTAGGGTATTACTTTATGCACTAGCATAAACCTCCTTTTCCTATAAGCTTAGTCCTATTAAGCTCTACGCTCTACTAAAAGAAAAGAGAAAAAAAACTATTAAAATAAAAGAAATAAAATAAATAAAACGTAATGTAACTACTTAAGTTGCTGCCTAGTATGGTAGATATTATATCTATGTAGTAGCTATAGAATTTAAGTGTTTAGAGAGTACCTAGATTCTATATGCTTAGCAGTCCTCTTAGTACAACTTAAAAAAGGCACATTTTTTTTATATTACTACTTTTTACTTCTTTAAGCGTCTACTTAACAAGGTTCTTAAGTAGTAGCAGTTAAAGTGCTTAGTCTAAGTAAAGGTGTAGTAGTAGTAGTAGTAAAAGCTTAAGTCTCTAACATTAATTATAAACAAAAATAATAAGGCTGCCTAGTTAAAATTAAAAGTACTAAAACGTTATTTAGAATTACTATACTTAATTAAAAACAAATATAAAAAAGGCGCTGTATAGAAAAAGGTATAACTAGTTCTTTACTCTTTTAAAAGACTTAGCGCTTATTAGCCTCTAGGCTAAGCTTTTCTTGAAGGCGCTAGAGAGAATAAGCTTAAAAAATATTAGCATCCTACTTATTCTAGTCTTTAGTTCTATAACAAGAGTTCTGCCTACTGTTAGTAAAGTATAACTAATCTAGAAAACCTTAAACTAGGTCTGCATAAAAGGCGTCCTTTTCTAACTCTTATACTATAAACTATAAATTAATAATCTGTTGTAAGACATAGTTGCAGTGCTCCTTAATATAGTTATTAATTTATTTTTTGTTAGTATTTTATAGCATATTATTAAGTTCCTTACAAATAATAGAATTGTTCTACTTTGCTTGCTTTATAAAAGCCTTCTAAATATAAGACCTATACTTCATATAAATATTTGTAAGAAATAGCTTGTTAATTTCTCTAAACTCCTTAAGATAGCTTAAAAATAGTATAAAAAGTAGTATTAAAATTAGAGTAAGCTTTGCAAATCTCTTTATAAGTTCTTATAGTAAGAACTTTTATTATACTATCTTAAACTATTATAAACAAAAAAAAATAGTATAGCAATTACAAACAATTAGCTTAGTACATTAATAAAGTAGTAAAGGTAATAAAATTTAAGCTTATTTTTTCTTTTAATTTTCTTTATTTATAAAAAATTAAAAACTACTTTTTATACGTTTTTTGTCTAGTGAGTCTTGTTTTCCTAACTTTTAAAAAGGCTGTTTAATATTTTAATACCTACGTCCTTACGCTAGCGCAGGTACTCTAGCATATACTTGTAGAATTCTAGTAGTATTTTAGTATAGTTATTCTTGTCTTTTTTATTAAACAAGACACTACCTTAAATTATCTTAATACGAAGGCCTTCTGCTATTTTACGCTTAAGGTTAAGGTTAATACACTTAAAGTATGTCTGATTACCTTTTATAGCGTACTTAGCGTAGTAGAAGTAGAAAATTAAAGTATACTTTTTATAGACTATTACTAATTATACCTTATATTCTAAGTTAGTGCGTATAGCTTATTAAATAAATAAGTAGTATATATTGCGCAGCTACTTAAAGTTTAGTTTTCTGTCTATGCGTTGTAGATAAAAGCAATATATTTTAAACGTTTAAATTATAATATTATTAACTTAAGATTTCTTAAACAGCTATATATAAGCGGTAGTAAAAATACTATTTATATGCTTAAATTCATTAACTTATAGTTAAAACTCTATAACGTTAACAAACTTATTTTAAGTAGAAATAAAGTAGAGATTAAGTTTAGAAAGTTAATATTAGTAGCTTAGCAGATTTTTATCCTGCTTTGCTAAGCAATACGTACTAGTAAAAAGCTTAAAAATTACAGAGTTAGATTAGAGTTTTTGCTAACAGCTCTATCTTATATATAGTAAGAGTAGATATTTATTAAGTATCTTAGAAGGCATAGCCCTTTTAAATAGACTTATAACACTTTTACAGTGCGCTTATAAGTAAAGTATACTTAATTATATAATATATTGTTAGAGTTAAGTAGGTGTTTAATATTAATCTTATAATACTATTCTTTAAGAACTTTAACTCTATTAGGATTAGTAATTAGCTTATTTACGTAGGCACGCTAAAGTAGCTTAAAAAATGCTAAAGTAGAATTTATACAGTAGCATTCTATCTTAAAAATCTTAGTCTTTTAGTTTCTTGTGTTAAGCTCTTTATTTACGTAAGTAGTATTATTAAGCTTAGTATTTAGTGAAATAGCTACTTATTAGTATACTAGTGTTGCCTTTAGAGCACAAAAGCTTAGTAAAGGTAAAAAGGCAAGAACTAGTTAGTTACTAGTTCTAGCCCTTATATATTCTGCCTAGATATTAGTAGCATTATGACTTTATTATATAACAGTTTTTTTACTTATAAGTTTAAATACTTTAACTATTATATACTTATTAGCTCTATTTTCTACTAATATTTTAGAGAATCGCCTTAGTTGCTTAGTTATAATTAATAAACTACAACTCCCTAGAGTGCAAGTCTTAAATACTATAAAGTTACTATAGCAATTAATTAATTAAGCTTTAAACAGCGTTTTTTTAAGTTTTGCAGCTATTAAGGTAAGCACTTTATATATTAAATGCACCTGCACTTCCCTTACCTTATAGTAATTTATGTTCTTAGAAGATTGCGTAAAGTAAACTTAATTAGTTTCTAAGTTTTTAGATCTAGCTATGTACTTAAAAATTTTTGCCTGAAAAGCATAGTAAGAGTTATTTTTCTCTTTATTATCTTTAGCTTTGGTGTTAAGGCGTAGCGTTTGTGCGCTATAAGTTATATAGTTTTCTTTTTAACTTTTACTGCTCTAGCAATTTTACACAAATTTTCTTTTTACCATTTATTAATATTAAAAAGTAGTCTTTTGTAGTAAGAGCTATTTCATAGTATAAAAGTATAAATATTTTTATAAAGTAGCTTAATATTTGCCTAGTTTACTAGAAATATATAGTATTCTTAACTTTAGTTCTTTAAGTTAAGGTAGTGTAGTACTAATATATTACGGAAGTAAGGAATGTTTCTAAAATCTACACGTTGTAGTATAAAAGCTATATTTATTAACTCTTAGTAGTTAAGTAGTGTGCAAGGTATATAAATACTAATATATTTTTTAATAGAATTCTGCTGCTAACTTCTTTACTATTAAGACTATATTACTTAGTTGCTTAGCTATTGTATTTTGTAACAAGAATGCTGCACTAATAATTAAATAGTATTTCTAGAACGTTTAACACTACTATATTTGTCTATAAGTCTTAGGAGTTAAGCATAGAGGTTGCCTACTTTAAAAATAACACTAAAAATTAGGTTAAAATAGTAAAAAGCACTATTAAACTAGTTGTTTATAGTAATACGCTATTGCTATAGAGCGTTTAAAAAGATCTTGTCTACTAAAGTTTAGATATTAGTAACTTTAATACTATTGCTTAGTTTTGTAAGCTCTAGCATCTTAATTTAATACTTAATAAGTTTAGAAGTATAGTTTATAATATAGGTTTTTTTTATACTTACTTTTAAGATTTTAAAAACTTTTAATAAGCTTAGAATTTTAAGTAGCTACTACTATAGCTACTTACTTTAAGCTTTGTTTCTTAAAAGCTTAAACATTACTTAAGTAGGTTAGATAGTAGTATATATATTATTTTTTGCTTTTATTAAACTAAAGAAGAGGATATTGCTGTAATTACTGTCTTTAAAGGTTAATACCTTAGTAGAAATATAGTAAGTTCAGTATAGAAAAAGAGTTTATTAGTTAATAAAGTTATGATTTAACTTTATGTGTAGTAGTAGTATCCTACTAGCAAGTAAGTAAAGGTAAGAGTAAATAGAGGTTATACTGCGCTAGAATAAGTAAGTTTTGTAATAGAAATAGTCACTATTATTAGCTACTCCTTTAAAAATATAAGAAATTAGGTGTAGTATTAGTGTAGTAGTAAGTTATTATAGGTCTATAGATTCTAGGTGCTTACTATATACCTAGAATCTATAGAATAGGCGGCCTATACCTAAATTTTATAAAGGAATTTAATAAATAAGCAACTAAAGGTAGAAGTAGATATAGTATAGTTTTTCTTTCTCTTTTTAAAAATATAGGCCGTCCTATAGCATATATTTTCTATGTGTAGTAGCGTTAGAAACTACTTAAGATTAGCAAGGTGTTACAACCTAGCTATAAACTTGAGTTTTATAGAGAACTACTACAACTAATAAACTAAGAACTAGAAAGTTACTTACTAGGCTACTGCAATAGGAAGTTACGTAACTAATTATTATGCTAAGGTCTGTTGCTAGGAGTGTTTACGACTATTAGCAACTATTGCTAGGAGTATTTATAACTATTAAAAACTATTGCTAAGAGCGTTTATAACTATTGGCAACTATTACTTAGTATATAGTAATAAGCAGTAAGCTCTTATAGCTTAGTGTGTTTAACTTTAAGTGCAATCTAAAGATTACTTAATTTTTAATATCTTTATGTTATTACATCATTTTACTAAACGTGCTAACATACTTTTGTACTATTATATTAATCTACTAGTTATGCTAGTACAACCTTTGCCTATCGCACTTACTTATTCTAAGAGAACTAATATAGAATATCTACAGACAATCTTTATATAAAAGCCTATTTTAGTCTAGCGTTAGTCCTTAAATTAATTATAAGAAGCTTTTCAGTAATTTAATTAGCATTTTTATTAGACTAAATATACTAGAAGTTTAGTATTTTAAAGTAGTGTGTATAGTCCTTAAATTTAATAGACCAAAGAACACCTTAGTTAATCTTGTCCTACTCTAGAATTTTATTAATAAAGTATCTATAGCCTAGCGCAAATTGGTTTTAATTAAAAACTTCTATAAGTTTATTGTAATATAATTCTTCTAGTAAGTAGTTACATTTGGAAATTATACTAATATGTTAGTTAGTAGCTTTTCTTAATACAAGTAATGCTACAAGTACTAAAATTAGCAATATTTATTACTAGTAAATAAGTGTTAATAAGTAGGCTAATAGTAGCTACCTATATATAAATAATTATCTACTTAAGGTTTTATAAGCTATTTGTTTTTAGTAAAAAAAAATAGTTTAGCTAAGAAAGTTATATTTATTCTAGAAGGCGCTGTTTTTGTTGTACTAGTAATGTTCTAGTAATAGCAGCTTTTTTATATGCTATGCTACGCTTTTATACTACGCTATTAAGATATATTTTATTATATAACTTTCTTAAAACTCTTTAAGAGCTAAAAAGCTAGCGCTAATACTATTACTATTTACTAGGTGCTAAAGGTCTTATATTAGAAGATGCAAAATAATAGCACTTTTTTAGTATTAAAGTTTAAGTAATATGTTCTACATGCCTTTTGTATTTTATGCTACTAATAGTAGAAGCTAGAGCTTATAAAGCCTTTTATTTCTAGCAAATTTACTAGCGTTAAGTTAATATAGACTTTAGGATTAAAAGCTAATACTGTATAGTTGTACCAACTTAGCTAGGCTAACTAGCGCTACTTTTTTCTAGTAAAAGAACATATAATAGTAGGCATTTACTAGCTATTATATAAAACAATATGTTTTTTAAGCTAGTTTGCACAACACTAGGCTTAAAGTTAAAGCTAGTAATAGTGCTAAGAGCTGTAGAACGTGTTGTGCTGTCTGTAGTATAGTACTAACAATAAATTATTGTTAGCAGCTCTTGCTCTTCTTTATCTTACTAGTGTAGTAGGCCTTGTTTAAGTCTTTATAGTACTACTAATAACCTAAGATTACTAAGCTTAGTACTTTCTAGTATAATATTATTTATATTACTAAGGGTTACTATGCTAAGTTGATTATACTCACGGCCTAAGTAGCGTCTAGACTACACTAGAAAGGTAGCTTACTGTTTTAATATTAAGAAGACTAGTTGTTACAGGCTAATCTGTAAAAGATAAGCAAGAATTTAATTATAGTAGTGTACTTTTATGTGCGTAATCTTAAAGTAGCTAAAAGAGTTATTAGGTTAGTGTTACCTTCTAGCTTATTCCTAATTTCTTAGTCTAAAAAGGCCTTCTCTTTAAAGAAGGCACTTGTTCTTATTTACTATTGTTATTGCTAGCGCTCCTGCTAGTTAAGGACGCTTACATTTTAGCTTTTACTAAATTATGCAGCTCTTATAGTGCTGTAGTAGTTGTAGTTTCTATTGCTAGTTCTTAGCGCATTACGCTAGCGCCTGCTGCCTTCTATATATGTTTTGCTATTATAGAACTATAAAATGTTACCGCTTTAAGAGTTGTTAGCTGTAATTAACTATTTAAGCTAGCTTGTTTGAATTGCAATGTACAAGGCTCAAAATTAGCTAAAGTTAAAAAAGAAAAAGCAATAGTCTGCTTAAAGAGCTTTTGTCTTTAAAACAACTAGTTTAAAACGCATAAGACTGTCAAGATTACGTTTAATTACTAAAGAAGCTTACAAGAGAGCGTTTGTTGTATTATAAACGCAGTATTAGGTATTAAAGTGTAATAGATTTACAGAATCTAAGTGCTCTTAGCACACCTAGAATTCATAAATAAACAGCTAATATGAACATTTAACATGGGAAATCTGTAAATAAGTGGCTAAAAGTAAAAGTAAATATAAATAGCACAGCAGCTCCTCTTCTTCCTAAAATTATAAGCTATTTAGTAGCCTATTAGTTGCTGGTTGCAGTAGTGTTAGAATTAAAGTCTAAGCTTCTAAAGTTGTATAATTATGCACAACGCTCTTCTTCTAAAAAATCCTTAGTAAAAATAACTTAAGAATAAAGATTTTTTTTTGTTACAGGAGGTAAAGATATTTGTAACTTAGTAGGTAGCTTAGATAAGTCTAATTTCTAGAGAGACAGGAATATTTATTGTTAGGCTAGTTTATTCCTAATACTTAGAATCCTATAGCTTTATATTATCTTAATCCTTTTTTATAATGTCCTGCATATATTGTTCCTGAAAAAGCTTTAATTGCTAACTAGGTGTTGTGTGTGGAAAGTATGTGCTATTAAGATCTTTAAGGCATTAAGTCTCTCTATTAAGTTTAGCGTTATAAATATAATATAGTCCCAACCACCTAGTATCTAGCCTCTAGTTTTAAGACATATTAATTTCTTTAACTAAGTTTTAAAAAAGAACTAGGTTTTCTAGCTTTATATCTTTATGTTATATCTTCTTAGTATTGTTCTAGTATTCCTTCTTAGCGGCTCTTATGCAATTAGTACGAGCAACAGCATCCTTAGTAAACTAATTTTTAAAATTTAACTATATTACTTATAAAGCAAGTAATTATGCATAGTTCTTTACTTTTCTAAATAGAAGCCTTTACTATATAAGTAGCGTAAGCTTAATAAGAAGCACCAAATTTTACTTTGTAACTAGTTAGTACAGTAAGTAACCTATTAACTCTTATATAAAAATCTTATCTATAAAAAGAACAATAAGTAAGTTCTTAACTTACGGTCCTAGTAGCTTTATAAAAGCAATTATAATTAGTTTAGATCTTTCGTTAATTTTTTTCATAGCTTAAGGATTATGTTTAAATAATCAAACTTAGTTAATTTTGTACATTTTTAATAGATTTTAGACTACCTTAGCAAGATTAGGTCTTCTGTTAACTATTACTTACATGCTATGCTCTATCTATAAATAATATCTTTATATATAAATTCTATAATTATTTGAAACTACTTCTTTAACAGCGCTTTTGCTTTAGACTAGCCGCTAAAGTTGCTTTTTATTATTATAAAAACCTTTTTTCTAAAACACTTAGACATGTATACCACATTGATAGCAACAGTTTTTTTAGTAGCAAAACTTTAAGTATCAGTAAGTATATTAACCTTCTTTTTAAAAAATCACAGTCAATAGCCTAGACAAGTTACTAGTCTCTTCTATACCTACTTATACATTTTTTTCTCCTAGTACTGCTGTGCAAGTATAAAGTATACTATATTTACTTTTTAGTGTTTAATTCAGGCGTGTATGTTCTATACTATCGCTGTTCTTAAATTTAAATCATTTATAACTTATTAAATTGCAATATTTCTCAATATCTTTTTAAAGAGTATACTATTTTATATAAAGAAGTTTAATAGTTACTTTTCTTTTACTTATAGTTCTTGTAGTTCTATTCTTTTAACACTCTTAAAGTTAACCTTAAACTAAGCATATGACTCTAATTATTTAAAAAATTCTTAATAAAGTTTCTTAGCTTGTCTTATTAGTACTAGTGCATTTTTATTTCTTATTATATAGTTAATAAACTCCTCTAGGTTCTTCTTAAGTTCTAGAAGATGTTTTTGATCATTAGTTTTTAAATCCTTAGAAAATGCATTTATAACAGTATTCTTCTTTTCTAGTATATGCTTAATGTTAAAGTCCTATAAGAGGATTGTTAACATCTACCTATTTATAACCAATTTAAAGCTATTAGTTAATAAATAATTTCGTTCAGCAATAAAAGTTGCAGTATTAGTTTTTATAGTAAAGTAAATACTATAAAGATAAATATAAAACTTCTTAGGGGCCTATAGTAAAGCTTTATATTTTAACGTTGTAAAGTGAGATTATCTTTTTTATGCTAACTATAATGTGCTTTCAAACTATACTAAGTGTTATTTATTATTTTCTTTGAGTAAGTTTATGTAAGCTTCTACACTGTCTTAACTAGCATTAGTTATTAGGAATATTTTGTAGTCTTTAGTATTAGTATAGTCTAGGTTTATAAGTGTAGGTGTATTACTTATAGCCTATTCTAGTACATATATTGCTATGTCTTACATATCTCTTTATTTAAAAAAAAGTGCTGTCTTGTAGAAATGTAAACAAAAGTTAAGTAATTTTAGTAAAGCCCTTTACTTATATATAATAGTAAATATATATACTTATAAACAACCGCACTTCTCTCTTATTCTAATATGGTAGATAGTTTATAATCTTCTTAACTTTCTTTTAGTTAGGAAAGCAACCTTAAAAACTAACCTTATAGCCTACTACCTTAAATCTTTCTATGAAAAAGTAGCACTTCTTTCTTGGAATAGTGCTTTTAGCTTATTTTATATTAGCGAACACCTTATCTAGTTTTACAATATGCTTAAGAATATAATATTATACTTTTAGCATTAATTCTTCTCTACTATAATTTGTCTTTAGCTCTCTGTATGTAATATTATTAATAAAGCGCATAGTATTAAGCTAGTAGTCTTTAAAGATCTTTATTATAACTTGTTGGAATACTACTATAGAGTTAGTAGCACTTATAACTATTGTGTATAACTGTATAAGGCTTATAGGTGTTTAAAATGCTGTTATATTTCTACTTCCTAGATGTAGTGTAATCTAGTTATATCTTAAGAATAAGTTAATAAGTAAAATAATCTTGCATTTAACAAATATTTTTTAAAGGATTTACTAGCTATTAGTAGTAAGATTATATTTTATATAGTAACTGTATTTATTTTTGCATAATGCTAAACTATTAAACGCTGTTATTTTCCTTTAGCATTAGGTGCTATGGATTATAATACTAACTATTACATTATTTCTATATTCCTTAGCTTAGACGGATATTAACTATATCTACTACTTACAATTCTAACGCCTTTAGGATAGCAAAGCCTCGCACTTACTAAGTTTTATATTGTATTATCTATATCTTGTATAGTAGGCATATGTCTAAAAAAAACTCTTCCTAATTCTTTTAATTATTATAAGAAAGCTCTTTCTCTGTTTAGAAGCATATATATGAGTATTTCCTTTTTTATAGGCTGAAGGTAATCTCTTATATGCAGCTTATTAATTTGTTCTTTAGTAAGTCTTACTTCTTATAAAAAAGAAGTATATTGTAGTTTATATAGATACTTGTATAGCCTAGAATTAAAATTCTAAATACTTTTTAAAGGAGCTAACGTTTCCTAGCCTTTTCTTTTTAGTCTTTTTATCTAAATTCTATTACTATCTCTTGCTAAGAGATTATAATAAGTAAAACTTTCTTATCTATAGTTTTGTACATAGTGTAAAGATTATAGTATTGTTAGAAGTTATTAAGCAGCCTTTTTTACAATTGTTGCTAGTTAAGCTTATACATAATTAAAAATTTGCTAAAACTATAGTTTTTTGTAAAATTTTCTAATTGTTAAGCTATGTGTGTAGATGCTTAGTTTATCTAAACTATTTCATTATGCTTATTCTTGTCTGTGTACAGCATGTCAAAATTACTAAATCTAGCTATTAGATTTAACTATGCAGCTTCTCTGTATGTACTTTACTACAGCTGCTCGCGGCCTACTATTTATTATGTTAGTAATTACGTGTACTTGTATATTACCTGCCGTCTCTCTCTTAAAATTATTATTAGAAGCTTTAATCCTAATCGTCTGCGCAGTGTAGCTTAGTGATAAATTAGAAATAATAAAGACTACGTTCCTAGTGCTATTCCTAGAGAGAACTTGGCATATAATTTATTTAAACATATTATACTGTATTGCTTGCTTTGCGCATATGCACTAAGTCCTTTTAGAATTATAAATCTAGCAATATTTGCAATAACACTGAATATAGTATAAATAGTAACTGTCTTTATCCGTATAGGTATATTAAATGCTGTCCTAACAAATAGATTATAAGTTTTATTAGCTAAAGTAAAACTAAGAGATAGCTGCCTTAGTTTGTGTTTTATTATTTTATATAGTATCTTTAATGCCTATGCAGCACTAAGTCTTAAAGTATTTCTTTATACTCAAGTGTTAATTAAGCACTTTAAGGAGTTGCTGTTAACAATAGCTTAGTATTTTAGCAGGTTTATTTAAGCAAAAACGTATATATTTCTTTACTAAACTTTACAAACTTTCTTAGTTAGTATATTATTTAATTTATTAGTTTAAAAATTACTTTCCTCATATATCTTATATAAGGTTGAGGTATTTGCTTAATATACATTAATTACATTGTAATACAGGCTTGTAATAGTTAGTGTAATTAATAGAACTTCATTAGTAGGGTGTTTTTAGCCTATACGCTTATTTAGCTAATTAGCAGCTAAAACAAATTCTAGATGCGCTAAATCACGCTTAGATTTTATAATTTTTCTACTAGTAATAACGTTAAGCGTTCTTAAGCTATTTGCAACACTAATACTATTATTTTAAAATTTGCATAGTTGTTTCTAAGTTATATTTTATTTTATAAGGTTAGATACAGTAACCTCTTGCACTTTCTATTTAAATAAGGTAGTTGTAATGCAGTTTAGCCAACTTTTATTCAATCTTTTAACTTAGAATTAAAAACTATATTTATTAAGTTTATAGCTTTCTTTTTTCGCCCTTGCTATAAGTACTTAAAATTAGCTAATATATTGCTATCTTGCTAAAATAGCTGCAGCAACCTAATAATTAAAAATAGTATATTATGAAGCTATCTTATAAAAGGTATATTTCTTTAAATTTGTACTTATAAAAACTGTATATTTATATGCTATAAGACAAAGATTAAAGCATTAATTTAAATTATTTAATTAATTTTTTAAGTGCTTGCATCTTTGCTTATCTTTTCCTGTTTCTTTATTCCTCTTTTCTAAATACGATTGATACCCTAGTAGAGAGAAGGGCTCTTTCTTTTTAAGCGTTTAGTAGCACTTAACTTAGAGATATTATGCAATGCGTTTTGCCTGCCTTCTAATATAATGTTAGCGGCATTAATATTATTAAGCTTATTAACATATTTATCTATAGCAGAATAATATAGCTGTTTCTAGAACTGTTAGAACTGCTGGAGAACATTATTATAGTAACCTTAGTTTAGCAAACTAATTGCTCTGTTTACTAAACTAAAGAATTTACCCTTATACTTTAAACCTAGTTTAAAGTTTTATTTGTAAACTTCTTAGGTATTATACTAAAAGCTAGTAAATTAAATACGTTGTTAGTAACGTTGTAGAATTTTTATATTTTTGCCTCTAACTATAACAGAACTTAAGTTTATAGTAGCTATCCTAGAATTTCCCCTAGACGTTTATGTGGTAGCCTAAAGTAGTAAGTCCCTTTTCTAGCTGCAATATCTTAGTTTAAACTAACCTATACTATCTGCTTTAGGTCGAAGTATAGCTTACAATTTCTAAGCATATGTCCTACAGCATTACATATACAATAAAGAGTATTTGTTTCTACGTTATTTTAGTATGCTATACTTATCTTGTTATAAAGTTCTTTTTATATATTAGTAATAAAGCAACTTTTAATTCTTTTATATAAGAGTTTAGCATTTGTTGCTTATACTATAAAGTACGCGTAATTAGTAAGTTTTTTTAAGAATTTTTAGTTGTAGAGTAAGCTATAAGTATATTAATAGTAAATAATTTAAGCTTTAAGTTGCTTAAAGACTTAATAAAGTCCTCTACCTCTAATTTAGTATTTACTAGCATGCTTGTTTTTATGTATGCTTTGCTAATCTTAGCTGCTGCTTTTTTTACTTTTTTAGAAGTAAATGTTACACGCTAGTTAAATAGCATAATTTAGTGCATCTCTGCATTTGCGCCTTCATGATCAAGCTAATAAATTTTATTTAAGCTAGTTATCGTCTTATAGTAGGATTTTAGAAAAAAATAAATTAAATCTAGCTTATACGTATTCTAATTATTACTATTAAGAGCAGTTAGCATATAATATATAACTACCCTTTTGTCTGTCTATAGTAAACCTTTGAATCAGAGAATACCTTTCTCTTTTTATGGAATTTACTTATTCTTGATACACGCATTGGTAATAGAAGTAAAATAAGTATAGTACTTTACTAGCTCTAGCTACTTTTGTAAACATTTATAAATGTAAGCTTAAAAGTAAAAGTGTTTACTTGTTTTAATAGTAGTGTCTTTGTTTTTCTACTATTCCTTTATACTTGCTTGTAACTTAAACAAATTTTTCTTTATATATCTATTTAAGCGTTTTAAAATATAAGAGAGTAATTAATCTTGTCTATTAGAGAAATAGTTTAGTAAAATAAAGACTTTTATAGCATTTTTTTTTCTTTTCTTATTAGCTTGTCTGTTAAAGTCCTCTAAGAATTTAGTAACAATTTTTTTAGTCAAGACTAATATACGATATTTTAATTAAACTATAGACAACACGAAGATTTGCATAAGTGTAGTTATAGTATTAATAACTAAGCTTAATAAGGTTAATAGTAACTTAGGACTAGCAGCTATAGGCCTAGTAGAAAGAAGTATTTCGCCTTCCTATCCTTAACTTAACTTTTAATCCTTCTTTAACATATATAGTATAGTAGAACTTATGTATTTTTAAGGTATCAAAGGTGATGGTTGTTGTTGTAGTCAAAATGGGTTTTCCAAAAAAGTGAAAAGCAGCTACCCTCTACTAATCAGTCGCAAAAGTCAAAAAAAGATTGAAGAAACTCGAACGGTGAGTAGATAAGGTCCACGCCCTTAGCGCTTAGAGCAGAAAAGCTTAGACTACCAAGCGAAATCAGGGTCAAAAAATTTGCTAAAGGTACTAAAAAAACAACACTAATTAAAACGTGTTTAACAGCGATTGCTAGCCTATAGCTAGCAACATAGTAGAACTTATAAAAGTCTTTTACTTAGATAGTTGTTAGTAGTTAGTTAGTAATATAGCAGACAAGGTTTAGTTCTTAAAAAAAAAATTTATTCTTAAATTCTATGTAGTATTTGTTTATCAGGAGTAGTTATATAAATTATTGCTTTTTTAGTACTGTTTTTTTGCTAGGTACGCTCTAACTTACAGTTATGCTATTTCTGATATTAGTAACGTCTTTATTTTGCTATATAGATACTTTAAATTAGCGTTTTTAGACATGTTTAGTTTTAAGCTTCTATAAAGTCTTATCTTAATTTTTGCTAAATAAATCTTTTACTTTTTATCATTAACATCTATAAGCCTGTCTTTATTTTACTAAATAGATTAATACTTTTATTTTGCTAAGTAGAATTTAAGTTAGCGTTTAAAATATAAATAAAACTGCATTTATTTTACTAAATAGTTTACTGCTTTTATTTTGCTAAAAAAACTTCAAGTTAGCATTTATTAACGCATGTTTATTTTATAAGTAAATTTTTATTTTTTAGTTGTTGTTAGTGCTAACTTAGGTAACATAGTCTTTAACGTAGTCTATAGCAAGAGATAGTGCTAATCTCCTAAAAGTATATTTAGTAATATTCTTTTAAATTTTAGTTTGTTAAGTGCTTTTTTAAGTTTTATAACGTGAGCCACAAGCGAGCTGATCACACAAGCGAGCTAATCACTAAATACGGCACCTTACGTTTAAACGCGAACAACTTAACACGACAATAAGCTATTACAACGTATAGTAGCTTAAATTAATTATCTACTTCTACTGTATTTTTTTGGCATGTGCGCTTATTATGCCTAGTTTTACCGAATATCTTATAGCGTTAGATACTACCTCTACTACTACCTGCGCGCAGCCTCTTATTACGCGCCTTCTTCTTAAATTAACTATTAACGTCTTTTTACTTAACTATTGTCTTAGCCTTTACTTGCAATAAAGTCCTTTTTTCCTAAATTTACTTTTTTTTACACTTTTTATGCTTAGAAGCAGCTTTATTTGCTGCCTTAAAGTTAGCTACTCTAGCTGCTAAAAGCACTTAAAAGTATACTATAATATCTGCTTTTTTTTTAAACTGCCTTATTATTTTAATAATTAATGCTAGTAATAAGCTATAGTGCCTTTAAATTTAGTTAAATATAAGCGCTAATTAAGCTTCTATTTTAATAGCATTGCTTAGTGTTTTAGGCTGCTAGGTAGTAAGCCCTAGTGGTAGTAATAATATTATACAAGGCTTAACTTTAAGCTTTAATAATACTACTTTTAAGTTATATAGTACTAAGCTAGTTGCTTAAAAGCTTAATATAATATTCTTTTTTAAAAACGCGCTACTAAACACTTAAGTAAAAGTAGTTAAGAAGGCTTTTTTATTGATGTAGTTATTATAGCTATTTGCTAAGATATTAATTTTCTTTTTATACGCCTACTTTAAAAAAGCAAAACACCTTATATTAAAGAGCTATAAGATATAGAAAGCGTGTAAAGGCATATGGAAAGTAATAATTTTATTCTTCTTATATAGATCTTAGAAGGTAAGTAACTTATAGCTTTTATAGCTATTAAAAATAAGTAGCTAGTAACTACTTACTATTTAAGCTTTTATATACTAGATAAAGTGCTGTAGCTAGGTAATTCTAAGCTTATTTATTATCTAACTATTATTACTAATACTTATTCTCTAATTCTTAAAGTTATAGTACTAGGCTTAGTTGTAGTGCTTTGCTTTAAACATTAAAAAAAGTAGAGTAACTTAGCCTCTAGCGCTAATTACAGTAATTAATGTTACTTACTTATAATGACTAGGCTAAACTCTTAATAGCTTAAGGCGTCTTTTAAACACTATAACTACTTTTACTAACTTTCTAACACTTATCTAGAAGCTAGTTTTATTAAAGTTATAGGTATCTTTGTCTAAAATACTATATATAGCTTTAACGCTATATATAAAATTAAACTAAAAGCTAATAATAGCTAAATTACTGTATAAAACATTTTAGAGATTACGCTATATAGTTACTCAAGATTTAATACTAAGCTTGTAGCGTATAAAGTTAGTAGCTTAGTTCTAGCTAAACTAAGTACTACTATATATAGTAAGTAGCTAATTAGCTATTTCTTGTACGTAGCTAAGCGTAGGAGCAAAACCTTACGCGTTAAGCTTCCTTATATATTAAATTATTATCTCTTTCTTATGCTTTACTAGCTTTAATAAATTAGAATAGATATTATGTTAGGCAGGTGTTTTAGCGCGTTAAGTACTAAGCGTGCTTTAAAAAACGTTGTAGATAGCAGCAGCGTGTTGCTAACTTAGTAATGTATTAGATTTTATAGCTTAGATAGCAAGGATTAGCCTATCTGCGCGGGAAAGTAATTTAAGATTAGGTAGTTGTAATATTGTAATAGATAGCAGGAGGTGGTGTTGTCTTAGCAAAGTGATCAGCTCGCTTGTGTAATCAGCTCGCTTGTGGCTCACGTTACTTTTATAAGATTGTAAAAATTTTGTAATAATTGTGTATTTGATTCTTTATATACTAAGTAGTAGAGTATATCCTTATAGGCTTTGCTATTTGTATAGGTGTTAAAGTGTATAAAAATATACTGCTATAAGGGCAAAGGTTTACTAGAGACTAGATTATGCAAGAATAAGGTTAGTAAGATAATAATCTTATTATAGGTTAAGTATAAAGACTATTAGAAGAAGAAGAAGCCTATTTAAGAGTGTAGTGCAGGAGCTTAGCTGTTAAGTAAATAATTAATTAATAGTGTCCCTTTTTATGTTGCACAGAAGAGGCTATATACCTTAAAATTACGTAATTAAGCACTAATTTAGTGTGCAGCAGAGTATTACCCTTTGCACTAGTACATTAATTTTATTTCTAGTTTTGCCTATAATAAGTGTTTTCTTTATAACTAGTCTTATTATATTATGCTAAATTCTTTTCCTAATTATACTAAATACACGCGTCTAGGCTAAGTATATTTAAATATA
Source organism: Alternaria gansuensis (assembly GCA_009289805.1). Classification (NCBI taxonomy): domain Eukaryota; kingdom Fungi; phylum Ascomycota; class Dothideomycetes; order Pleosporales; family Pleosporaceae; genus Alternaria; species Alternaria gansuensis. The sequence continues at coordinate 112,056 of WBOK01000125.1, forward strand.
TCTTAAGCCTTTGTAAATAAAACTTGTAAAAAGTATTAAGTAAAAGTAAATATAAATAAAAGGTTACTGTCTAAAGTAATCACGCGTTTCTTATGTAATAAAAAGATACTATTATAATCTAATAAGTATATATATAGAAAAGCGCTTTACCTTGTATTAAAGTTAGAAGTAGAGAGTAAAGAAGTTTATACAAAGTCTTTAGGTTATTTTATACTAGCTATTAGTATTGCGTACTTGCTAATAATATAGTCTACTCTAATGAACTTAGATAATGTAGTCGCTTTGCTATATAGTAGTAGTATTATACTTAAGGCTAGTAGTAGTTTATAAGGTAGTAGAGCAAGAACTAGTTAATTACTAGTTCTAGCCTTTACACGTCCTACAGGCTTAATGCTTACAAGTTTAAATGCTTTAACTATTATATAGTTATTAGCTCTACTTTTTATTAATATTTTCAAGAATTACCTTAGTTGCTTAGTTATAATTAATAAACTACAACTTCCTAGATTGCAGGTCTTAGATGCTATAAAGTTACTATAGCAATTAATAAATTAAGCTTTAAATAAGGTTGTTTTAAATTTTAAGCTTTTTTAGTATCTAAAAGCGTTTTTTTTTTAGAAATTCAAACAGAATAGTTCTTCTTTTACAAAAAGTGATGTACGCTTTTAATTAAAAGATCTATACTATATTTTTTTAAAAGACGTTAAATCGTGTTTTTAAAGCTTCTTGTAAGGTCTTTATTAAGCACTCTTTTTGCTTTTTTTAAAATCTTAGAAGGACGACCTTGTTTAGAGCTAGTAAATGGTTAAAGGAGCGTTCTTTTTCTGTTTATTTTAATAAAGAGTATTATAAATACTTTTAATAGGCTTTTCTAGTATATTACTAATAGTAGAGATAGATTTGTTGTGTAAATATAAAGTATAGACTTATTGTTTTAATTAAGAGAGATTGCTAGCTATAGAGGAGATGATGTAAAAATAGAAAGTTAGAATGAACAAGAGGAGTAAATATACTATATTTTTATTAAGTTATTACGTAATTAGTGCTTACGTAAGCAACCCCTATTATTTTTATCTATTTATTAAACCAAAAGAGAATAAGAAATGTTAATTTGAAATTATATTACATTATGCTTACGTAAGCTAATTAATCCGAATTTTTTTAGCCCCGTTTATACGTTCACAAAAAAGATATGCTGAAATCTATTTTTGTTTCTTTTTTGATATATTTAAAGCGAGATTACAGGCGCAATCATGCTGACTAAGCAGCTTACTAAGCAACCTATCTTAAAAAGAAGGTTCTTCGCTTTCCAAATCACTAACTCTTTATAGTATAGCCCTTCTAGTAATTAAAATAGGAAGCTTTGAAAACTATAACTTTTTTAATTTCTTTTCTTTGTTACCCTACTGTAAAAAGTAAATTCTAGTTTTTTATTACTTACAATTTTGTAGTTTTGTAGGAATTAAAGGTCTAGTAGTAGAGTTATACAATTGTAGAAATATAAAGTCTAGTCTTGTAAATAAATAAGTAATAGCTTAGTTTAATATTTATAAAAGTGATATTTGTAGCACTAAAATAGTATCTATACTAATCAATCTATTTAAATAGCTTAGTCTTATAAAAGCTAATAGCTAAAAAAGCTTTTTTAGATATTATATTTTAGCATACGCCTTATATAGTAGCTTTCTGTGAAGATCGTCCGTAGATGATCTGTGTTGGTTCTTGGGGAATGAGTAAGTGCGATGGACGAGGGGTTGTACTAGCACGATTGGTAGATTAATGTAATAGTACAGAGGTATGTTAGCACGTTTAGTAGAACAATGTAAATAACACAGAGGAGTTAAGAATTAGGTAATTCTTAAATTGCAGTAGAAGTTAAACACACTAAGCTATAAGGGCTTAATGCCTACTACTATATACTAAGAGAGTGTCTTACTGTCCTACAGAATTCTATGCTGTCCTATGCGTAGGACGTGTAGGATTTTATAGTACATTGTGGGACGCCTATAACTTGTTCTATAAAGGATTTCCGCTAAGGCCTGTAGGATCACGTGCTTAGTGCGGGGTGGCGTTATCTATTAGCACATAAAGGCGTTGCCCTTTGTTTAAGTAGTTTAAGATCTCTTCCTGCCTCTATCCTTTATACATAGTCTGTACCTCCTCTCTTCTTAAGTTTATAATACTATTCTCTCTTTCTACGTTCTTATCTTTATAAACTAGCCTAATAGTTTCCTGCAGTACTGCTTATTGTTACGCACTTAGTAATTGCATAAACAGTATTAGTTAACTTGCTATAGTTACTTATTAATATTGTATTAAAAAGAGTTTATTATGTTAAATGTCTTTATTAAAAAAGGCGTGTAGAAATTGTTATAAAAATAAGGTTAAGAAGTGTGTTCTAGTAGAGGTACTATTGCTAGATTATTTGCAGCTAGACTAAGAGTTAGCTTAATTAGAGTAGTAGGAGTTTAAAGCTAATGCGGCAGAGTTAGTTACGCTAAAGGCGTTGTTAGCAGCGCGTGCAAAGAAAGATTATCTTTAGAAATAGCGTAAGGTGTTAGCGCGTTGCAAGTAGTAGTTAATAGATAAGTTAGGAAAATTTGTTAAAGAGATTAAAGCTTTAAAAGCTGCAAAGGATATTAACTGTAAAGTTAGTATCCTAAAGAGTAGTCTAATGCCTAGTACACTGTTATTAGATTAAAGCGAGTTTTCTTCTACCTATTTAGAAAGTAATCCTACTTTTAACAACTTCCTAGGTAAGTTGTATAGTACTATGCAAGCAATTAGCAACAATTTATAAAGTTTATATCTAGTTTCTATGTATTCTTACTATTTAGGTATTTTAACTATTTAACTAGGTACTTTTTACTATTATCTTGTGCTTAGTATGCTAGAATCTTTTTAACTTTAAAGACATTGTCTTCTTTTATTTTAAAGTAGAAGGTTTTCTATAATAGTATTTCTAGGTCTGCTAGTTATAACATATTAATATAGAATTTTAAGTAAATTTTTATATCTAGTAGAAAGTTAAGTGTATACGTAACAAGTCCCTTTTAGTCTAAAATTAAAAATAGTCTAACCTTAATGTTGTTAAGTTCTTTATTAGGTTGTTTAGTGCGGAGATTCTTTGTAAGCAAATATACTTTATCTTCTTTTTTTAGCTAAGGTGCTATTTTTTGTTTCTAGTTAACATATAAAATGCTTTAGCGTTAAGCCTTTTTCAGTGTTATTTTAAGTAACTTATATACTGTTTTTAGCTTATTAGCTATAGTAATAGCTGCTTCTGTTTTCTAGCTTTGAAGTGTATATATAAAGAGATTTAGGTGTCTCTTGTAGTTTACGTAAAATAGTATTTATTTTACAAATTTTATAATTTTGTTGTTGTATGCTATTTGTGCTATAAGTAGTAATAATACCTAATTATTTTGCTATTAATTAATATATATTCTAAAGTAGTCTGTTATTATGTAGTTTATTTATTCTGTTTATCTGTTTATTTACAGGTAAGAAGCTGTTAATAGCTTTTATTTTATTCTAATTGCAGCTAATAGTGTTGTCTAAAAGTTAAATATAAAAAGCTTATCTTTATTACTAATAATTAACTTTAGTATGCTGTAGTGTCTAATATTTTAGTTATTAAAAATATGTACTAGCTGTACTGCTATAAAATTTTTTTAAAGGTAATGTACTCTACTTATTTTATAAATTAATTAACTACTTTAAGAATTGCGTTGTAAGATACTTTAGTAATAAGGTTTCTTAAGACTAGTAGTCCAATAATAAAGTTTATAAAGATATTTAACTATAGTGCGTTAGGTAGTTTTATTACTTGCATTTTTTTATAAGGTGCCTAGGTACTATATTTATTCTTCTAATAGTCTACGCACTTAGTAATAAAAAATGTAACCTTATCTTTTATTCTTAGAAACTTGTAATTTCTTTTAATAAGTTCTATAGTTTAAGTAATACTAGGGTAACTATATATAAAGTTGTTATAATGTTATTTAATAATTGCTTCCTATAATTTTTCTAGTATATTTAGTATAATTTGTAGAACTGCGTTTAGCATTTTTGCTAGTTCTCATAATCTATTTTTATTAATTTTAAGTATTGTAGTGTTAATAATTTTCTTTATTTCTGTAATATTATGTTGTTAGCTAAGAGCGTCTGCTCTGCTGTTATCTTTTCTAAGTATATATATAATCTTAAACTTATATTATTCTAGTAGCTTTAACTATTTTACTTATTATTAGTTAAGTACTCTAGTAGTTGTAAAGTTAACTAAGTTCTTGTAATCTATAAATATTATAAGTTCTAAGCAGCTTTCTGCGTACGCTCTTTAATGCTGTAAGTATGTAACAATAGCTAGTAGCTCCTTATTATAGACGTTATATTATTCTTCTAGTCTAAAGAATTTTTATAAATAGTACGCAATTAGGTGCTATTTGCCTTTATATAACTAACTAGCGCAGCCTTTAAGTGTAAAGTTTAATACGTTAGTCTTAAAGCGTAATAGTTGTCTTGTTTAGAATATTTTAAAGTATAGTAGTTCTATGCTTACTTTTTTAAGCGTTTAAAAGGCGTTTTCTGCTTTTTTACTCTACTTAAAAGGTATCTCCTTTCTTGTAAGTCTTATTAATAGGATAGTAATCTTAGAGTAGTCCTTAATAAACTGTTAATTAAAGTTTAGAAATTCTAAAAATAATTATATTTCCTTAACTATTGTTAGGTGTAGCTATTTTTTAACTACTTATATTTTTTCTTTGCTTATTTGTACTTCTTGTACTCCTACTATATATTTAAGGAAAGCAACTTTATTTCTATAAAACTTGTATTTCTCTAGTTTAAGTTAAAGGTTAAACTAATTTAGGTACCTTAGTACTGTACAGACATGTTCTACATAATTCCTTAAGTTCTTAGAGTAGATAAGAATGTTATCTAGATATACTATAATAAAGATGTCGAAATGTGCTTTTAACATGTTGTTAATAAGTTTCTAAAATATTACTAGGGCGTTTATAAGCCTAAATAGTATAATAGTGTATTTATAGTGTCTGTATTATGTTTAGAACACTATTTTCTATTCTTTACTTTTCTTTATTCTAATAAGGTAGTATCTCTTTTAGAGGTCTAATACTGTAAAGACCTTAGTATAAGATAATTAATCCTAAAGCTTTGTAATATTTAGTAATAGGTATTAATTCTTTACTATAATATTATTAAGTTTCTAGAAGTTAACGCACATTTGTAGTAGCCTATTCTTCTTTAGTATAAAGAGTATAGGAAATTCTACTAGCAATGTTAAAAGTCTAATGTATCCTTTTCTTAGATTCTTATCTAGCTTAGTCCTTAGTTCCTTAAGTTCTATTTCTAATAATTAATAAATTAGCTTAAAGGGTAGAGTCTTCCCTTCTTCTAGAACAATCTTATAGTCTTAGAGTTAGTATTTTAGTAAAGCTTCGCTATCTACTACTTCTATAAAAAGATGCTAAAATTTTATGTATTTTTTTAGGATATCTAGAGTTACGCGCTTTTTTAAAACTTTAACTTTATAACCTAAAGGTGCCTTTCTAGTGTCTATTAAGTTAAACTCTTGTGTTGTAAGGCTATTCTTAGTTAAAGTCTGCTGTCCTTTAGTAATATTATTAATTTTCCTTTTATTTACTATTATAGTTGTTAGATGTGTAGGCTAGCTTATAGTTGCGTCTAATTTACAGCACTTAAATAAAAACTTCTTTAACTTCTAGTTAATCTGCAAGTTGTATTCTTATAACTAAAGAATTCTTAATATAATATTGTAGGTAGCTAATTTAAAGACGTTTAGGTCTAATTCTTTTTTATATTCCTAAATGCTAAGCGTTACTTTATTAACTTTATGCGTAACAGTTGTCTTGCCTAGTATAAGCTAACTGTTTACTATATATAGTAAGTAGAGTTTTTATTTTTTTAGTATTTGTAGGCCTACTACTTGTACTACTTAAGAGGAAACAAAGTTAGCTTAGGAGCTAGAATCTACTAATACTATTATCTAATATCTATTAAGCTTTACTAGTAGCTTAAAAAGGCTTAGGAAGTTAATTGCGTTTATTGCTCTAGCAGTTCTAAGTGTCTAGGGTGTTTGTCTAAAAAAGACTATGTGCTAAATTTATAAAACTTCTTAGCAACTATATATAGATTACATTTAATATTAAAGCATGTATGCTATAAGAGCTAGTTACACTCTTATGCATAAGTTCTATTTTTTTAATCTTTCTACTGCGTTATATACATCTGCAGGGTCTTTTCTAGATCCTTGTGTCTATAGAAGTATAAGCTATATTATTTGTCTTATAAGTGTACTGCGCATTTGTTGTTAGGGCAGTTATACTATAAGTATTAGTATTAAGATATTTCCTTTAGTTTCTTAGGAAACTATCCTAATCTATACTTGTTAGAATAATATATAGTGCAGCTATTATGTATACATACTATTTAGGAGTACTTTACGTATTCTAGATTGCGCAGGTCTATCTAATAATATATATTTATAGCGCAGCTGTTGCTTTAAGTCCTGCGCTTTTAGCGTGTTACCTAAAGACTTTGTAAATCTTCTTTCTCTCTTTGTTTAAGAGTTAGTATGTTAGTTTATTCTAAGATACCTTAGCATTTTAAGTTTATTTTTATATAAAGTTGTTGTGCAGAACTTTATTAATAGTTGCTTCTAGAATAATTCTTTTCTTCTACAGTTCCTCTAGTAAATTAGTATACTAGTAGTATTCTGTTAATATTCTTTTATAGGGTCCTGTAAAGATATCTTTAAGTTATCTAAGCTACTTTAGTAAAACATTAATTTTCTTAGCTAGGTCGTTTAAGCATTGTGTTTCTAAAAGTAGTAGTACCTATATATTAATGTCTTGTTTGTTAAGCGTAGTATAATATTTCTGTATAGCTAGTAGTAAAATTTTCTTGTCCTAGGCTATTAGTATTTCTTTCGCTACTAGTGTAGAGGGCTGGTAGGTTTCTTAGAACTTAGCTATCTTTCTATACTTAGTCTAGTTAGCTAGAGTTACTTTTATTCCTTTATTAAGCATTATTTTAGAAATATTATTATCTAAGGTTTCCTTTAGAGTAATTATAAGGAGGTTATTTAAACTATTAATGTTTGCCTAGTTCTTCTCTTAAACTGTAATAGTAGGTCTAGTAATAACGTTTTATTTTTCTTCTAGATTGTTGCTAAGTACTGTACAGTAAAGAACATTTAACTATTATATTACTTTATATTAGCTTTAGCAGTTCTGCTTTATGTAACCTTCTTTACTATATATATAGCAAGTAATTCTTTTTTTGCTATTTTTATTATGCTAAAACTTACTTTTCCTAAGTTCCTTGTTAAGGTTGTTAAAGTGCATAGGCTTATAGCTGTTAGTTGCATAATATTTTAGAATTCTAAAAGTATTATTTTGTTGTTAACCTTAGTTAAGATACAGGCGTTAATAATTTTAACGTAGTTAAGTATCTATATTTCTAAGTATGCAATTTTCTTATAAGAATAGTTGTTCTTCTAGCTTAAGCTTGTAAAGTTTGTTATTTACTTAAATAGCTTTAGCTATAAGTTTATTAAGCGTATTAAAGGTAGCTCTGCTTTACATAAGTTTTATATGTACAGCTAGTTTAAAACCTTGTTAGTATATTTGTATTAAAGCGTTGTTATTTTATTTAATAACTATTTAGTACTGCTAAAACTCTATTATATAGTTAGCCATAAAGCATGTTTGTTACAACTTTTAGATCTTTTATTCTGCTACTATAGATTCTTTAAAAGGTAAGAATATCTTTCTTATTTCTATTTTAAAGTTGTCTTAGTCTTTAACAAGTTTTTTATTAGTATTGTTATTAATAGTTATGTCTATGTATTAGCGTAAATTAGAGTTAGCCTATTTTTTAGCAGCTTCTTAAAAGAATATAAAGGCCTATACAACTATATTATTATAATTAATCTTAGTCCTTTTAATGTAGAAGTATCTGTTAACTTAAAGTAGCTATGCCTTAAGCTTATTATAGTTACTATAGTAAGTTTTAGGCTTGTTAGCATACGTAGTTATTTCTATAGTTTAGAAATTAGTAGAGGTGTTTATAGCAGTATTACTTATCTTAAAAGTGTTTAAAGTATAGAAATTATTTATAGATAATCTATGTTAGTTTTTAGAGAATAAGTAGGGGCAATAGACAAAGGGTTGTACTAGCATAATTAGTAGATTAATGTAATAGTACAAAGGTGTGTTAGCACGTTTAGTAGAATAATGTAAATAACATAAAGAAGTTAAGAATTAGGTAATTCTTAAATTGTACTAGAACTTAAATACACTAAGCTATAAGGGCTTAATGCTTACTACTATATACTAAGAGAGTGTCTTACTGTCCTACAGAATCCTATGCTGTCCTATGCGTAGGACGTGTAGGATTTTATAGTACATTGTAGAACGCCTGTAACTTATCCTATAAAGGATTTCTGCTAAGGCCCGTGGGATCACGTGCTTAGTGCGGGGTAGCGTTATCTATTAGCACACAAAGGCGTTGCCCTTTGTTTAAGTAGTCTAGGATCTCTTCTTGCCTCCATCCTTTATACATAGTCTGTACCTCCTCTCTTCTTAGGTTCGTAACACTTTCTTGTAGGTTAAGAGTTTTATTTATAAGTAAGTAAAGTTAAATTAGTGTTGCCTTCTAGTACAAGTAGTCTTTTAGAGTTAGCGCTGTTATTATTATAAGCAAACGCAGTCTTTAGTATATATTATTGTTTTATTATAATAGCATCTATATTTTTGCTAGCTAAGGTAAAAGCTTCTAAAGCTGTTATAATAGTAAGTGTTATACTAAAAAATAGTATATTTTTAGACTTAGAATGACTACATTTAGCGCGTGTTAAAAGTTTTCTATATCTAAAAAAGCATTTTAGAGTTTTTAGCTTAAGGTATTAGCTTTGCTATTATTAGTTCTAGGACTATTAACTATTCTAAGGTTAAATTAAGATAAAAAAAGTAACTATTAAGTTTAACATATAGTAAGCGTCTTATCTAATATAAATATTTTTAGGTTTTTGAATATTTTAAGATAACATAGATAAGATACTTAAGTTTGATAAGTTTAAGTTTTTATTCTTTAAATGCTTAAATAACTTCTAAAAGTTTTAAATTATAAATATTATAGTTATATACTACAGGAGAGTGCTTTTTAAGAAAATATTATTAGCTAAAAAATGTTTTGCGAATTAAGTTGTTTTATAATACTACTAGTAGTCTAGGCTAAGGCGTTTATAAACATATAAATAAGTTTAGTAAAGTTAAAATATATTAGTATAAAGTTTTTGGAAAAAGTAGTTTTGAGTATATTAAAAGCTTTTTAGTATTTGTTATTCTACTATAAGTTTATATAGATAGTACGTTCTTTTCTACTAAGCTTCTTATTAAGAAAGAATTTATCCTTAATACATTTTGTAAAGAAAAAGTAATGAATAAGTAGCTACTAATAAATAATTTATAGAAGCTTATATAGCTTAAGAAAGCTAGCAGTTCTTTATATGGTAAAGTGTTTCTTTTTTATAAATTATTAAGACTCTAGCTAAGTTTATTTTAACACTTTTATTTGTAATAGTTATTCTTAAATACTAATAACTAGTTTTATAAAAATTTTACTTTTTAAAGTTTACGTAGAGTTCTTAAGCCTTTAGCTAAGCTAAAACTAGCTTAACTAACTCTACATTTTTTTATTTGTAAGAAAACTAGAATATTATTAAAATATATAGTACTAAACTAATTAAAACATTTAAAAAGTATACTATCAACAGCATGCTAAGAGAAAGCTAAGGCATTACATAATTTAAATAATAAACTTTATACTTATATATGCCTTGCTAAGTAGTAAATGCAGAAAGCTATTTAGAGCCTAGCTTTAAATAAATTTAATAAAATGTGTAAATAATGTTAAACTTTGTAAAAATAGTAGCTTTATTGAGTTTAGCTATTATTTTGTAGAAGAAAAGAATTAAATAGCAATTTTTAATTATGGCCTTTTTAGAATTTTAAAAGTCAACGCAGAATTAAATACTTTTATTTAACTTAGCTATAATTAAAAGTAAGTTTTGCGCTAGTAAGTTGCACTATTTAATAGATTTACGTTTTTTTTTTATTGATATAAGTAGTAATAGCCTCTTTGTATTAGCCTAAGAATATTTAAAAACAATAATTAGAAGCTCTTTTTGCCTAGAGTTAGTTTAATCTTATAGTTATGTCCTAAATAGTCTACTGTTAGAAACAAAATACTAACTAATTAATAAATTGTACTCTAGTTAGAGGATACATATACACGTTGCGACACAACCCCTAGATTACTAGCAGTAAGCTACGTAATCTACCTAAGAGTGATAAGCTCTTCTCTTAGCGCTACAATAGCGGGGGAAAAAGATTAAGGCACAATAGCCTAGAGAAGGCATAATAGCTTAGAGAAGACACGATAGCCTATACGTACAGAGTAAAACTCTATATAACACGTGTTTGTGTATGCTGTATTCTCTAGGCTTATTTTGCTGCTATTTCTTGCTTGTAGTTACCTACCTAGGTAAGCCACTATATTAAAATTGCTTATTACAGTTTTACTGTTACTAGGCTTATAACTATAGAGAATAAGGAGCTAGTAACAATAGTTTAGAAAAACTAAATAGTCAATTCTGTCTTTTTATCTGCGTCTAAGACGCTCTCTATATATAAAAGAAATATTTCTAGTTTATTTATTTTTAAGGTGTCAAAGGTGGTGGTTGTTGTTGTAGTCAAAATGGGGTTTCTAAAAAAAGTAAAAAGCAGCTACCCTCTGACGGTGGGTGGATAAGGTCCACGCGCTAAGCGCTCGGAGCAAAAAAGCTTAGACCACTAAGCGAAAATCAGGGTCAAAAAAATTGCTGAAGGTACTAAAAAATAACACTAATTAAAACGTGTTTAACGGCGATTGCTAGCCTATGGCTGGCAACAAGATTGCGATGGAGATGGAGGAGGAGGGTAAAGACACATACGTTACCGCAGCAGGAGCCTGCAATACTTCTTCATAAAAGCTCCCTGCCTGCTGCTTCTCACCTTCAGGGTTTCCCACACCACACGGTACCGCATACGAACGACTCGCATACGAACGATACAATGCTTCTAGTTTATAAAGAGCAGTGTAGAGCTTAGAGAGATTCTTTTAAACTTAGCAAGTACTTTATAGAGTTTAAATGCTTTCTTTTAAACTTATCGTAAAGTCTCTAAGCCTTAGCGTAAAGGCTCTAAGCCTTAGCGCTTAGCGCTACGCGAGCTGCGCAGGCCTTAATACTTACGCCTAGAGCCTTGTAGCTAAGGCGTGTAGCTAATGTATACAACATCTAGTAAGTTAAATACTTTTTTTTAAATTAAATACTAAAATATAATTAGCATATTTCTTTTATAGTTTAATTGTAAAAATATTATTTAAAATAACTTTTTTACGTTTGTTTATAAATTTAGCAAAATTTTTATTTATAGATGCTTATTAAAACTAGGTAAGTTGTTTGCTTTGTGTAGTAATAAAGTAAAAGATTTTTATCATCTTTTACATTTATATAAATAGCGCAAAAAAGAAACTATTTTAATTTTAACTGGTAGTGTGTTTATTAGCTTAAGCAGAAGAGTAAGTACTATTTATTTTACTTTATTAAGAGAGACTTGCCTAGTTTAAGGATTATAGTAAAAAAGTATATATTCTTTACCTAGGACGCTTATTTTTATAAGCTCTAGTTTAGAATTCTATCTAGTAGTACTATATAAGTAGGAGTAAGTAGAAGTTTATGCTTTAAAACCTTAATTAATAGTATAGTTGTATTGAGAAGGTTTATCCTCTATTTATTTACGCCTGCTATAGACTATTATTAATATAGTATCTTTAAGCTAATAATTTAGTTCACAGTACTAATTAAATAACTTAATTATTCTTTTATAGTAGTTAAGCGTAAGCTAGTAGAGTTTATACTACTTAAATTTAAGTATAAGATTAAAATCTGCGTAGGTCTTTACAACATAGGCTATTATTTATTTAATATAAGTATTTATTTTGAAAGAAAACTTAATTTAGTATATTATTAGTTTTATAGCTTTTCTATCATAACTTTTGTAAGGAATTAGTTAAATAATTAAAGTTAGTTTAAAGACGTAAGTTTAATTTAAAAAATATATGATATAAAGTTGCTATTTATATTATTATTGCTTAGTGTTTTGCAGCTATATAAAACTATATAGTTATAAATATTTTATATATAGAAAGAGAATTATACAAATTTTTTCTTTATAAAGCTTAGTTTTTTTTTTAACTTTAAACTTTTATAAATAATATGTTAGACTGAAAATGAATTATTGTTATAAAGAAATTAGCTAAGTATTCTTACTATAGCTGTTAATATGCTTTAAAGAGTAGCTTATCTTTTAAAGATTTTAGTTTTTAAATTTATAAAAGTCAAAGAACTCTTTAGCCTAGTATTCTTACTTAAGTTTCAAGTTACATTTATCTTTTCTATAAATATAAACGTAACGTTAATTAAGAGTTTTTACTTTAAAAAGCGCTAGCTTATTAAAATAGTTATAAGTTATGTGTCTAAGTTTTATAGTATAGAACTAGTTTAGGTTATTAAATAAAAAATTGAAAAATTAAGGCTTTTTAATTAATATCTTACTTTACTTAAGATAGCCTATACTATAAAGTGTTAACATATTGTTAGACTTAGTATCTACTAAATCGGTAATATTTAAACTAGTGTTAAGTTTATTATAGTTACGTTAAGCTTATCAGACTAGATAACTATCTAGCTAAGTGGCGTTGCAGTTGTTAATATATAATAAAATGCTTAGTAGGAGTTTAAAGAATATAATTAAGTTTAATAAAAGATAATTAAATATATTTAAGCTAGCTTTGTGTTTTCTAGGAAGCTTTTATATAAGCTTAATACTATATAAAAGATAAAGAATTTTAAGCTAATTAGTAATAAAGTAAAACTTAACTTTAAAGTATATGTAGGTTTTTTATTTAGACTTTATGTTTTTTAAGAAATAAAAGTATGCTACTGTGTTTATAGTTGCTTTATTTATAGTTTAAAATTTTAAGTTACTCTAAATCGTAAAATTGTTATAAAGTATTTTATCTCTATTTTATATAAGCAACTTAAGATAATAATTTTTCTAGATAAGTTGTGTATAGCAGCTTTAAGAGTATAGGCAAAGAGAAACTAAACGCGCTAGGCTAAGTGCTAAAATTGTTTACTTTTAGTATGCTAGTAGCTAAAAAAAATTAAATAAATTTATAAAGTGCTTTTATACCTTTCTTTAAAGTACATAGCTTTATATAGAGGGGTAACAAAAAAAAAAGTAATCGAAAAAGTTATTATGTTAAAAGATTTATAATTCTATAAGTAGAAGAGCTATACTAAAAAGAGTTAGTAATTTAAAAAGCCAAGAGCTTCCTCTTTGAGATACGATGCTTAGTAAGCTGCTTAGTTAGCATAGTTAACTTTGCAATTTTGCTCAACTTAAAAGAGAAAAAAAAGTAAAAATAAATTTTAGTATAACTTTTTTTTAAACTTGTAAAAAATGCTAATAAAAAACTATGTTTAATACGGTACGTAAGCAGTATGTATGCAGGTTATAGAGGGTAGCATCTTAATTACTTTAAGTATAATTAAAGGGTATTAGAAATAGAGGTTGTGTATATAAGCGCTAATTACATAATATATTAGTAAGCTTAAAGTATATTAAGTTTATTTACTCATTTTAACTTAGTTTTTCTATAGCATCTTCTTTATAGCTTATAGTGTATCCTTTTTTAGATAGTAAGTTAATAGTATATATATATTATATAAGCTTATTACCTTAAATAGTAACATACTAAAGAATCTTTTTAAAAGTATCATATTAAAATAAATTATATAAAAAAAGAAGCCTTTTTACTTCCTTTTGCGCTTAAACTAGGCTGTTGTACTGAGATCTTTTAGAATATTTAAAAACTACATAATATTAACCTTATTAAAAAAACTAGAATATTAAACAAAAACTTAAGAAGGTAAAATAAATATAAATTTCTTATAAAAATCTTATAGAGCTTGCTAAAATAATATATCTATATTAGAAAAAATTTAAAGAAAAAGCTCCCTTTAAAAATAAAAAAACTTTGTAATTATTATAATTATACTAAGTAGAAACTAAAAGAACTTTAAAATTTAGACTTAGAATTAGTTCTATATTAATATAAGTTGACTATTAAGTACTGTTATAATGCTAAAGTAATAGGATATTGAAATAACAAAAATATAAGAGAGTTAAATTCTACTAAAAGTATTTAATAGTTATACTTTACACTAGCTATAGTAATACTATGTTACTCGGGAAGCTATAAGCTAGCTTTCTAAGTGTTAGTAATCTTTTTTTATAATATTATCTACATAAATCTTAAAAATAGGCCTTTAATTATAAGTAGGTATTTTTTATAGTACCACTTTAAAACTCTTACAGCAAAGAGATTAACTAGTCTTATTTAATAATTTATAATTTTTAGCGATTTTTATACATTCAAAAAAAAGTAATACAGAAATTTGTTTTAATGTTTTTTTCTCTTATAATTTAGGCGGAATTGCAGAGGCGGCCGTGCTAACTAAGTAGCTTACTAAGCAGTGTAACTTAAGGAGGAAGTCCTTTGCTTTATGAATCACTAACTCTTTCTAGTATAGCCCTTCTACTTATAGAATTATAAAGCTTTCAAAATAATAACCTTTCGGATTAGTTTTTTTTTCGTTACCCCTCTGTAGTATTATAATTACTAGCGTTTTTAAATTATAGTATTATGTTAAGTATATACTTAAGTTTCTAGAGCTTATATAAAGTAGGAACTATGTTGCCTTAAACTATTATAAATAAAATATCATGAATAGTAAGTTACAGGGAGTAGTATAACTAGTAACTAAAGTTGTTTAGGCGTTCTATAATTAAAGATTTCAAGAATCTAAGATAGTAAGAAGCTTATTTATAGCAACTAGATTAATTAAAAAAAAGATCACAGGGCGTAAAAGTAAAATATCTTAGTTACTAGTTTATTTTAAGTTTAGTAGTGCGTTGCGTTAAGTTATATATTACTAGTTCTAGATATCTATAAGTTAAATGTTGATAGCTAGAAACTAGTTTTTTTATACTTATTTATTATTTACTACCTTGCTTTGTATAAGTTATTTGTTTATAAAGTACTTATATTAAGCCTAAGTATTTTTCTGTGTATTTAGCTTGTCCCTTACTATAGTAAATATAGTAAAGTATAATTTAGCTACTATACTAGCAAGTTTATTATAAAGAAGTTTAAAGAACTTGGTAAGTATTATAGTTATAAGTAGTTTAGTAAAATAGGTATTATAAGAAATTCATAAGCTTACTAACATATCTTATTTTTATTACTTAATAACTTAATATATATAATTTTTGTTTTAGTGTTTTAAGTGCAGCAGCTAGAGCGTGTCTACTTCTTTTAGTAGTAATACGTTATCTAGTTAAAAAAGTTAGTAGTACTTATAACTAGTTTGTGTATGCACTTTAAGGTGCCTAGTATATAAAGAATCGTATTAAAATTTAGTTTATTTAATATAGCTTAATATTAATTATTTTTATTTATAGTAAGTGCTTCGCAGGCAAATAAAATATCTTAAGTTATATCAAATATTATCTTTTTTAATATTTTCCTAGAAGAGCAGACTATATTAACTTTATTGATCTTTATATTTACGTAATATGAAGGTTAGCTAAAAGGCACAATTAAATTTGATTTAGTAGTTAGTAGTAGTTACTCTATATTAGTGTTAGAACTAGTATTAGCTAGAAGATTAAAAATATAAGTAAAGTCTTAAACAGTAGCTTAGAAAATTAAACATTTTATATACTTAATAATAATTTTAGATTAAGAGCGTGTTACAAACCTAAGAAGAGAGAAAATACAGACTATGTATGAAGGATAGAGGCAGGAAGAGATCCTAGACTACCTAAACAAAGGGCAACGCCTTTGTGTACTAAGGGATCACGCCACCCTGCACTAAGCACGTGATCCCACAGGCCTTAGCGGAAATCCTTTATAAAACAAGTTATATGCGTCCCACAATGTACTATAAAATCCTGCATATCCTACGCATAGAACAGCATAAAATTCTATAGGACAGCAAAACACTTTTTTAGTATATAGTAGTAGGCATTAAGCCCTTATAGCTTAGTATAGTTAACTTTAAGTACAATTTAAAGATTACCTAATTCTTAACCTCTCTATGTTATTACATTGTTTTACTAAACGTGCTAACATAATCTTGTACTATTACATTATTTTACTAAACGTACTAGTACAACCCTTGTCTATCGCACTTACTATTATTAAGAGAACTAACATAAATTATCTATAAACAATCTTTATACTTTAAACACCCTTAAGATAAGTAATACTGTAATAAATACCCTTGCTAACATCCTAACTACAGAAACAACTACGCGAGCTAATAAGCCTAACCCCTACTATAGTAATTAAAATAAGCTTAAAGAATAGCTATTTTAATTTAATAGATACTTCTATATTAAAGGGACTAAGGTTAACAACAATAACGCAGTTTTATAGGCCTTTATATTTCTATAAAGAGCTGCTAAAAAGTAAGCTAATTCTATTCTTTGTTAATACATAGATATTACTATTAACAACAATATTAATAAAGTACTTATTAAAGACTAGGACAACTTTAAAATAGAAATAAGAAAAGTATTCTTACTCTTTAAGATATTTATAGTAGTAGAACAAAAGATCTAAAAGTTGCAACAAACACGCTCTATAGCTAATTATATAATAGAGTTTTAGTAGTACTAAATAGTTATTAAATAGAATAATAATACTTTAATGCAGATATACTAACAAGGTCTTAAACTAGTAGTATAAATAGAACTTATGCAAAGCAGAGCTACTTTTAACACACTTAACAAACTTATAGCTAAGGCTATTTAAGTAAATAATAATTTTTATAAGCTAAAGTTAGAAGAATAACTGTTTACATAAGAGAATTGCACACCTAGAACTATAAATGCTTAACTCTGTTAAATATTCTAACATTTATACTCTAACTAAGGTTAACAATAAAACTACACCTCTAAAAAATTTAAAAACTATGCAACTAACAGCTATAAGCTTATACACTTTAATAATTTTAATAAAAGACCTAAGAAGAACAAATTTTAAGATAATAAAAGTAGTAAGAAAAAGATTACTTACTATGCATATAGTAAAGAAGGTCATATAAAGTAGGACTGCTAAAGCTAAGGCAAAGTAATATAATAGTTAAATATTCTTTACTGTGTAGTACTTAGCAACTATCTAGAAGAAGAATAGAATGTTATTACTTAACCTACTATTATAGTCTAAATATAGGACTAGGCAAACCTTAATAGTCTAGATAACCTCTTTATAATTACTCTAGAGGAAGCCTTAGACAACAACATCTCTAAAATAATGCTTAATAAAGAAATAAAAGCAACCCTAGCTAACTAAACTAAGTATAGCAAAGTAGCTAAGTTTTAAAAAAGCTATTAACTTTTTACACTAGTTAATAAAAAGTAAAAACTTTTAACAAACTATAGTTTATAAAAGAAGATTAATACTTTACTAAGCTAACTTAAATAACTTAAAAAAAACTCTACTAAACCTTATAGTAAAATACTTAAAAAATACACGTATTTTGTAAACTTATGTAAGAAACTACAAGAAAAAGATATTACTTTAGCAGCTAACTTAGACAAAATAAATAATTTTGTATAGAAATAAGTAAGAGATACTAAAGTATTATAGAAAGAACTTACGCATTAACTCTTAAATTAAGAGAAAAATAAGATTTACAAAAAACTTTAGGCAATACACTAGAGGAAAAAGGCATAAGAAGTTAACTACAATAGTATGTACTATTAGATAAATCTACGTAACCTAGAACACGCAAAGTACTTATAGACTATATATATATATAATAGCTGTACTATACACTACTTAAATAAGTATAAATTAGGATAGTTTCTAAAAAGACTAAAAGGAATACCTTAATATAAGTACTTATAGTACAACAGCCTAAACAATAAATGCGTAGTACATACATAAGACAAATAATATAGCTTATACTTTTATAAACATAATAATTTAGAAAAAACTCTACAAATATATATAACGCAGTAGAAAGATTATAAAAATAGAACTTATATATAAAAGTGCAACTAGCCTTTATAGCACACGTGCCTTAATATTAAATATAAATTATTTATAGTTGCTAAGAAGTTCTAGAAATTTAGTATATAGTTTTTTTTAGATAGACGCTCTAAACACTTAAAACTACTAAGGCAATAAACGTAATTAACTCCCTAAGCCTTTTTAAGCTACTAGTAAAGCTTAATAAATATTAAATAATAGTATTAGTAAATTCTAGTTCTTAAGCTAACTTTGGTTCTTCTTAAGTAGTGCAAGTAGCAGGTCTACAAATACTAAAAAAATAAGAACTCTACTTACTATATATAGCAAACAGTTAGCTTATACTAGGCAAGACAACTGTTACACACTAAGTTAACAAGGTAATGCTTAGCATTTAGGAACATAAGAAAAAATTAGACTTAAATATTTTTAAATTAGTTACTTATAACATTATATTAGGAATTTCTTAGTTATAAGAATATAACCTACAAATTAACTAAAAGTTAAAAAAGTTTTTATTTAAGTACTATAAATTAGAAGTAACTATAAAATAGCCTACTTTTATTTTTAAGGTGTCAAAGGCGGTGGTTGTTGTTGTAGTCAAAATGGGGTTTCCAAAAAAAGTGAAAAGCAGCTACCCTCTAAATAGCCTACACATCTAACAACTATAATAGTAAATAAAAAGAAAATTTATAATATTGCTAAGAGATAGTAAACTTTAACTAAAAACAGCCTTACAATATAAGGGTTTAACTTAATAAATACTAGCAAGGCACCCTTAAGTTATAAAGTTAGAGTTTTAAAGTAATATATAACTTTAAATATTCTAAAAGAATATAAAGAGTTTTAGTACTTTTTTCTAAAAGTAGTAAATAGTAAAGCCTTACTAAGACACTAACTTTAGGACTATAAAATTGTCTTAAAAGAAGAGAAAACTCTACTCTTTAAGCTAATTTATTAATTATTAAAAATAGAACTTAAGAAACTAAGAACTAAGCTAAATAAAGATTTAAGAAAAAGATACATTAAACTTTTAATATTACTAGTAAGATTTCTTATACTCTTAATACTAAAAAAGAATAAGCTACTAAGGATGTACGTTAACTACTAGAAACTTAATAACATTATAGTAAAAACTAATACTTATTACTAAATTTTAAAAAACTATAGAATTAATTATTCTGTGCTTAGGTCTTTATAGTATTAAACTTTTAAAATAAATACTACTTTATTAAAATAAAAAAAGGTAAAGAATAGAAGATAGCGTTATATAAATAATATAGACACTATAAATATACTATTATGCTATTAAGGCTTATAAACGCCCTAGTAATATTTTAGAAACTTATTAACAATGTGTTAAGAGCATACTTAAATATGTTTATTATAGCATACTTAGATAAGATTTTTGTCTACTCTAAGAACATAAAAAATTATATAGAATACGTTTATATAGTACTAAAGTGCCTAAACTAGTTTAACTTCTAACTGAAACTAGAAAAATATAAATTTTATAAAAATAAGGTTGCTTTCTTTAAATATATAGTAAGAGCATAAGAAGTATAAATAAGTAAAAAAAAATATAGGTAGTTAAAAAATAGCTGCAACTAATAATAGTAAAGAAATTATAATAATTTTTAGAATTTCTAAACTTTAATTAATAGTTTATTAAAGACTACTTTAAAATTGTTATCCTATTATTAAGACTTATAAAAAAGAAAATACTCTTTAAGTAAAGTAAGAAAGTAAAAAACACTTTTTAAACGCTTAAAAAAGTAAGTATATAACTACTATACTTTTATATATTTTAAGTAAGACAACTATTATGCTTTAAAACTAATATATTAGACTTTACGTTAAAATGCTGTGCTAGTTAACTATATAAAGGCAAATAGTACTCTATTATATACTACTTATAAAAAAATTTTAGACTAGAAAAATAATATAATATTTACAATAAAAACCTACTAGCTATTATTATATACTTATTGCATTAGAGAGTATACGTAGAAAGTTACTTAGAACTTATAATATTTATAGATTATAAAAACTTAGTTAACTTTACAACTATTAAAGTAATTAACCAATAATAAGTAAAATAGTTAGAATTACTTAAGAAATATAAGTTTAAAATTATATATATACTAAGAAAAAACAACAGTAAAGCAAATACTTTAAGCTTATAATATAATATTATAAAAACAAAAAAGATTATTAATACTATAATACTTAAGATTAATAAAAATAGATTATTAGGACTAGTAAAAATACTAAATACAGTTTTATAAATTATACTAAACGTACTAGAAAAATGGTAGAAAGTAATTATTAAATAATATTATAACAATTTTATATATAGTTACCTAAGTAGTACTTAAACTATAAAACTTATTAAAAGAAATTATAAGTTTTTAAAAATAAAAAATAAAGTTACTTTTTTTATTACTAAGTACGCAGACTATTAAAAGAATAAGTATAGTACCTACGCACTTTATAAAAAAATATAAGTAATAAAACTACTTAACGCACTATAGTTAGATATCTTTATAAACTTTATTTTAAAACTACTTGTCTTAAGTGACCTTATTACCAAAGGAGCTTATAATATAATTTTTCTAGTAGTTAATTAATTTATAAAATAATAAAGTATATTGCCTTTAAAAAGATTTTTAAAGCAGTACAGCTAGTACATATTATTAATAATTAAATTATCAAATATTACAGCATACTAAAGTTAATTATTAGTAATAGAAATCAGCTCTTTACTTCTAACTTTTAGATAACACTATTAGCTGTAATTAAAATAAAGTAAAAGCTAATAATAGCTTATTATCTACAAATAAATAGATAGACTAAATAAATAAACCATATAATAAGAGCTTACCTTAAGATATATATTAATTAATAGCAAAATAATTAGGTATTACTACTACTTATAGCATTAATAGTATACAATAATAAAATTTTAGAATATATAAAGTGATACTATTCTACGTAAACTATAAAAAATACTTAATTTTTTTATCTTAACACTTCTAAGCTAAAAAATAGAAGTAGATATTACTACAGCTAATAAGCTAAAAATAGTATATAAGTTACTTAAAATAATACTTAAGAAGACTTAACGCTAAAGTATTTTATATGTTAACTAGAAATAAAAAATAGCACTTTAGCTAAAAAAAAAAGATTAAGTATATTTACTTACAAAAAATTTTGCACTAAATAACTCAATAAAAAACTTAACAACGCTAAGGTTAGACTATTTTTAGTTCTAGACTAGAAGAGACTAGCTATGTTTATACTTAACCTTCTACTAAATATAAAAATTTACCTAAAATTCTATATTAATATATTAAAACTAGTAAACTTAGAAATACTATTACAAAAAACTTTCTACTTTAAAAAAAAAAAAAAATTTTTAAAGTTAAGAAGATCTTAGCACGCTAAGTATAAAATAATAGTAAAAAATACTTAGTTAAATAGTTAAAATACTTAAATAGTAAAAGTATATAAAAACTAAATATAAACTTTATAAATTGTTACTAACTACTTATATAGTACTATGTAACTTACCTAAGAAGTTATTAAAAGTAAAATTACTTTCTAAATAGGTATAAAAGAACGCGCTCTCATTTAATAATAGCGTACTAGGCATTAAGCTACTTTCTAAGATACTAACTTTATAGTTAATATCTTTTATAGCTTTTAAAGCTTTAATTTTCTTAACAAATTTTCTTAATTTATTTATTAACTACTACTTATAACGTGCTAGTACTTTATACTATTTTTAAAAATAATTTTTCGTTGCATATGCTGCTAATAACGCTTTAAGTATAACTAACTTTACTATATTAGCTTTAGATTTTTGCTGCTCTAATTAGGCTAACTTTTAGTCTAGCTATAAATAATTTAGCAACAGCACTTTTACTAAAATATACTTTTTAACTTTATTTTTATAATAATTTCTACATACTTTTTTTAATAAAGACATTTAATATAACAAACTTTTTTTAACATAATATTAATAAGTAACTATAGTAAGTTAACTAATACTATTTATACAATTACTAAGTGCGTAATATTAAGTAGTACTATAGAAAACTATTAGGCTAGTTTATAAGAACAGAAATATAGGAAAAGAGGATAATATTATAAACTTAAGAAAAGAGAAAGTACAAACCATGTATAAAAAATAAAAGTAAGAAGAGATTCTAGACTACTTAAATAAAGGGCAACACTTTTATATACTAAGAGATAACGCTACCCTGCACTAATCACGTAATCTTACAGGCCTTAGTAGAAATTCTTTATAAAATAAGTTACATGCGTCCTACAATGTACTATAAAATCTTACACGTCCTACGTATAGGACAGCATAGAATTCTATAGAACAGCAAGACACTCTTTTAGTATATAGTAGTAGGCATTAAGCTCTTATAGCTTAGTGTGTTTAACTTTAAGTGTAATTTAAGGATTACCTAATTCTTAACCTCTTTATGTTATTACATTGTTCTACTAAACGTGCTAACACAATTCTGTACTATTACATTATTTTACTAAACGTGCTAGTACAACTCTCGTCTATCGCACTCACTCATTTCAAGAGAACTAACACAGATTATCTATAGACAATCTTCACAGAGCGTCGCGCTGTATATAGTGTTAATAGTTAGTACCAGATACTCTCTTTATTATCTAAATTAGCTATATTTAGTTTAGGTAAGTTTTAAAAAAAAAACTAATTATAAAGCGTAGCTTATCTATGTAAGTATAAGGTTAAAAAAGAAAAAAATATTCAATATAAAGAATTTTAAACTGCAGATTAAGTAGCGTAATTTAAAGTAAAAGCTAAAATATTTAGTTTTTATAATATACTAGCTTACTATTTTATTAATCTTATGCTTAAATAGTATATAAGAACCTTATGATCAGTAATATTTTTTGCCTTTATAGTATGCTTTTTTTAAAATTTTTATTACTATAACGTACATTTTTTTACTAAATGTATACGCAAGAAAATTTAAAATAGTAATAAGAAACATGCTTTGAATAGTATATAGCTTATTTTAAATAAACATTTTTTACGAGTAAGTTAGTATAGTAATAGCTATAATACTCTATGCTGTTAAGTAGTAAAGGCTATTCTGTAGCTATCTATTTATTACGTAGATAAAGTCTAAATCTTACTTATACTAGCAGGAAAGGCCCCCTAAAAATATTAGTAATTTAGCAATTTAAGTAGTAACTTACAATTTAAAGGTAATAAACTTAGCTAAAAGCTAGCTACTAAAGCTGTAGTTTTGTATAACATGTTAGAGATTAAGCTACTTAGCTGTTTCTCCACAGGATCTAGGTGCTCAAAATCACACCTAGAATCTACAATTAACCTACGATCAATTGATTGCCTCCTTCTTAATCTCTAAGTTATAAGCCTAGATTAGGCTGCCTCTAAGTCTACTACAAACAAGTAGAAGGCAAAGACCTCTACTTCTAAGTTAATAGTAGAACAAGCAACTAAACCTAGAAATTAAATTTTTAATAAGTTATAAGCTTAGAGAATTATAAAAAATTATACATTAAGATAAAAGATTTAAATTTTTTTTATTTACTTAGAATTACAAGCATATGTAAGAGCTAGTATTATTTTAAGCTAGTTTCTTAGTAAGAGCTAGAGTTACAATACAACAACTTAATAATGCTAATTTGAAAATTTTACTAAATAAGTAATTAATTTATAGCAAAAGGAATCTTGCTATTAAAGTTTCTCTAGTTTAAAAGTAAACTAAAGTAAATAAGCTAAAAAACTTTATTAGTAGTTAAGAGTAAGCAAAGGCTATAAGCTAAGAAACTTTAATACGCTAGTAATAGAAAATTAATTTAATTAGTAGCTAGAGTTTTTTATAGTAAGAATAGTAACTGTAGCTATACTAGGCGTTAAATTATTATTTACTTAGCTAATTATTCTAGACTAAGGCTAGTATATTAAAATAGCTAATAATAGTATTTTTGGAGTGCCTAAGCTTAAAAGTAGCTCTAACTACAATATATAAGCACTTAAGATTTAATTAATTCTTATATAATAAAATTGCAAGGATATTATAATAATTAATTTTAGTAAATTAACTAAAGAAGACTATTCAAACAACTATTAGACGCTTAAAAACTAAAAGGAAAAAGTATTATTAATATTACGTCTTAGCCTTAAGAATAGACTTTTATTATAGTTAGAAAATATAGTTAATCCTTATTTTCTCTAAAAATATTTAAAAAAATTATATTCTTAATAGAGATTTAGTTTTAATTTTTAAATATGTAAAGATCCTATTAATACCACAGAACATTAATATTAAAATAATAAATAAACTTATTTACAGAAGGTTAATAGGCTAGTTTTAAGCCTAGAAACTAGAAATATTAAATTACCTACTTGATTTGTTGTAGCTCTAATACTTAACAATTCAAGTTTAAATTTTAACTATTTAGTTACTATCATTACTTAAAGCTTTAAATTAAATAAAATAATTAATATAGAAGCAATGTGCAGCTAAATATTAAATAAGTCTAGACGTCTAAAAGCCTTAAAGAATAGCTCTAATTAAAAGGGCTATAAATATAAACATAATTAGAATAAATAGAGAGGCTATATTAACAAAAAAGCTATAATAGCTTACTAGCTCTTTAATTTTAAGACGTAGAAATGTTCTTATTAACTTAAAAATTAAACAACAAAAAAAGTCTAAAAATAATCTATAATTACTGCAAAAAATTAGGACACCTAGAAAAAATATACTAAATAAAAGATATTAGCAAAGCTTAAAAAGAATTAAATTGATTAGAAAAGTTAAGTAAATTATATATCTAATATACTAGATAGTTCTAAACATGCTCTTTTAACTATAGTATTAGTAAATTAGAAGATTACTAATATTAATACTACTAGATATATAGAAATTGTTAAGTAGATACTAAATAGTAGAGCAAGCACACATATTTGCTATAATAAAAATTTATTTTAAAACTTTTATAGTGTAAGCGATACTTATATTAAATAAAGTAATATAGCTACACTACTACTAGCAATTGTAAAAAAAGACGTTTATATTACTTTTACTTATTTATTTTTTAAGGTATTAAAAGTAGTAGTAGTTGTTATAGTTAAAATAGGTTTTCTAAAAAAGTTAAAAGCAGCTACTCTCTACTAATTAGTTACAAAAGTTAAGTATTACTTTTACTAGCATAAATATATTTATAGTACTAAGAGACGTACTCCTAGTACTAGACTTTAAAGTAAATTTACTTAGTTTATACTAAGCTATTTAAAAAGAAGCTTAATTTTAATTTACTAAAGCTAACAGCCTAATTATTTAATCTAGTAAATTACTAGCTAAAGGGTAGTACACTAGAAAAATTGCTATATTTACTACTATTAGTAGTATTAAAAGTAATTAAGCCTGTGCAGAAACTAATAACTTAGAAAAGATTAATTAAATTAATTAAATAGATTAAATATCTTTTCTATATAGACGCTTTAGCTATATTAGTAAAATAAGCTTAAATGAGCTTAGTAATTATACTTATAGCATAAAGTTAAAGATAAAGACTAGCAAAGCTTTTAGCAACTATAAAGTTTACTTAAAAAGTAAATTTACTAGCAAAATTAGCAAAGATCTAATTACAACACTTATAAATAAATTTATAATCTTATTTCCTATAATTTAAAAGGACCTATTAAGCTAAAAACTAATAGAGGCTATAAGTACTATATTACTTTTCTAAACTACAAAATAAAATATTTAGAAGTTAATTTTCTTACTTTTAGATTAAAGCTTGTAAATCTAGTTAAAGCTTTTATTAAAAAGGATAAAGTACAAAATAAAAAGTAGATTAAGCTTATTTAATTAAATGAAAGCTTAATACACTAGATCTGCAAAAGCACTTAAATAGAAAATTCTTTTTATTATAATTTACTTTTTTTTTTAATTTAGAAGGCAAATGCGGTGCTAAAAAGATTAATAAAACACTATTTAACAAAATAAAAGCTTTACTTTTTAAGTTAAATATACCTACAAAGTTATAAGTAGAAGCTCTACTTATAGTAGTATACTTATATAATAAGACTTTTTATAGTTTTATAAACTACTAAACGTCTTTTAAAGCTAAGTATTGCTATAAACTAAATATTAGCAATATTAGAATATAAGGATCTTTAGCATACAAAAAGAAGCTAAAAGAATTTCTTAGTAAATTTAATTTTAGAGTTAAGCCTTATTATATTACTAGCTACATTAAAATAAGTAAAATATAAATTAAATTAATCAAAATAAATAAGCAAATAATTAGAACACTAAACAAAAACTCTAAAACTTAATAAAAGTAATATAATAGCTTTAGCCTTTTAAGATAACTTTTTAATATAACTATATATTTTGTAAACACTTTTTTAGTAAAAAAAGATTTATTACTAATAATAGGTATCTAGGCTTATGCCTTCTTGTTTAGCATTAATGGCACGTAATTAGTGTGTCGCTCTAGCATGTTTAGACAAAAACAAAAATGCGCAATATTTCTTTAACTAACCCTCTTAACTAATAACTATTTACTGCTAACTATTTACTGCTAACTATTTACTGCTAACTATTTACTGCTAACTATTTACTGCTAACTATTATTATCCTATTGCTATCTTAGTAGTGTTGTAGTTACAGCATTTAGTGCCTATTCTTAAATATAAATAAATAACAACAGCATTACTAATTATATACAGCTTTTTTATTTTTAAAGGCAACTTACAAAATCCTTTTGCTTATTAGTTTATCTTAGCTACTTAATAGCTGTTTTAATACGCTTTTGCTTTTTACAAAGCTACTTCTAAGTCTCTTTACTAAAGTTGTATTTATATAAAAAAAATTACTAAAGTAATATACTTTTACTGCACTTAGACTATTAATATGCGCAGTATATATAGTGTACTAGCTAAACTAGCTTTTTATAGTTCTTGTTGTAACTTTAACATCTATAATACTAGACGTATTAAAGATATCTTAACTATAGTTACATTTTAACCTCTGCACTAACTTAACTACTATAAAGACTATTACTACTAGCTTCTTTTTAACTAATAAAGGTAGCTGCTTAATAATAGTAAACGCTAGCGAAAAATAGTCTAAGTATTATATTATTTATATGCAAGTTGTTGGTATATAGTACTATATAGTATAAGAAACTCTAAAAGTAAAAAATAGTAAGTAAAAAGCTTTTATAAAAAAGTATTGCAGGCTCCTGCTGTAGTAATATATATATTCTTACTTTCTTTTTTTATCTCTATCGCAATCTTGTTGCTAGCTATAAGCTAGCAATTGCTGTTAAACATGTTTTAATTAGTGTTGTTTTTTAGTACTTTTAGCAAATTTTTTTAACTTTAATTTTTGCTTAGTAGTCTAATATAGACTTTATCTACCTATTATTTAAATCTTATTAACTACACACAATCTTTTTTTTTACTTTTACAACTAATTAGTAGAAAGTAGCTGCTTTTTACTTTTTTTAAAAACCCTATTTTAACTACAACAACAACTACCACCTTTAACACCTTAAAAATAAATAAAAGTAATATAAAAAATTTAATTATTTTAATAAAAATAAAGCTAGATTATTATAATTAGCTCTAACTATAGAAACTGCTAGTTTTAAAAGTATAATCCTAGAAGATATTTACTTTACTTCTAAAATTATAAATAATTTTTAGAAACTTTTATTAAGTACTTAAACACAAAAGTAAAAAGTACTATTTAGTAATAATAAAAAATAAACTTAATTAATTATAGAAAAATAATATTAGTTGCTAGTACTAAAGCTTATAAGTTAATTAGTATTTAAAAGTTATTAAGTTCTAAATAAGAAGTACTAATAAAACAATAACTATATATTTAAAGCACGCTAGGTAGCTAAAGGCTTTTAACAAAAGTTTAGTATTAATTATGAAAAATTTTTGCTAATACTATAAGACTTAATTAAAGAAAGCTATTTATTATATTAGCTACTACTTTTAACTAGCTAATTAAAAGCCAAAATATTAAATAAGTGTTTTTAAATGCTTTAATTAATACTATAATTTATATTAAACAACTAAAAAGTTTTTAAGATTAAAAGTATTCTTAGCATATTTATTTACTTAATAAGGCTTTATATAGTTTAAAATAAGCTAGCAGATAATAGCAAAAGCTATTAGCTAGCCTACTAAGCTAACTATGATTTAAATTTCTATTTATTAATACAGCTATATATATTAATATTAAATAAAAGATTATAATTGCAACTTATAAAGATAGTCTGCTTATATTTAAAGCAAATAAGGAGAAACGAACTTAAATAATTGAGATTTCTTTAAATATATTAAACCTTAAAATTAAAAGCTTAAGTAATATATCTAAGTTTCTAGAAGTATAGGTAATTAAATTAAATTAATTAACTTTTATTATTTAAGAAAATAATGCTTAGAGATTACTAGCTAAATATAATAAGCTAGAAATTAAGCTTAGAAAGTTACTACTCTAGCAGAATATAAAGCTAAAAAAGAATAATTAAAAAGCTACGCTAAAAGACATTAAAATATTCTAATAACAAATTAGCTTTTTAATTTATTTATTACTTTTTTCTAGGCCTAATATAACTTATGCAGTAAATCTACTATTAAGATTTATAGCTAATTTAAGTACTTAGTACTTTAGTAACCTAAACTATTTATAAAGCTATATAGTTTTAATTAAATAAATAAGCTTACTATATAATTCTGCATAATTTGTACTATTAAAAATAGAGCCTAAAATTAATGTAATAAGCTCTAGTAATGCAAATTAGGAGGGTAATAATAGTAGTAAAAGATTTACTTTAAAATATATAATTTTGCTTTAAATTAATAAATCTTTTAGTGCTATTTCTTAGCTATTAAAGTTGCAACTAAAAGCAGCTTTATTAAGTATAAAGTCTAAGTTAATAGCTTTTAAAAAAGCAACTAAATAAAGTATTTTTCTATTTTAGTTTTTTAATAAAATAAAGTAGCTATTCTAAATTAAATTAAGAAATACTAGTATAATTTACTTTAATAAGTAAAGCGTAATACAACTGTTAAAGAATCCTACTTACTATACTAGAACAAAGTGTATTAGTATACAATTCTACTTTATACGCAAGAAGGTAGAAGTTAGACAAATAAAGCTAGTATATTAAGAATATTAGCTACCTAATAGTAGATAGTCTTACAAAGGCTATAAGTTTTAATAAAATTAAAGATTTTTTACTAAGTGCATATTTAGTTAATATATTTTAAATTACTAGTAAAATAGCTTTCTAGCTTAAAGGGGCGTGTTAGAGATTAAGCTACTTAGCTGTTTTTCTACAAGATCTAGGTACTTAAAATTACACCTAGAATCTATAATTAACTTACAATTAATTAATTACTAGAAGCTATTACGCTACTAGTACAACTTATCTTTGTTATTAATTGATCTACAGCAACTACGCAATTTATTACGTAAGATAACATAAAATTGCAAGATAATATATTATCTACTACGCAAGCCATTACGTAAGTATAGATCTTTCTAGAATGCAAGTAATAAGTATATATAAACTGTAGTTTAGCTTGTAGTTAGAAACTAAAAGAAAACAATTTAAACTGCAATAAGTAACTGCATAATATAAGTTAGTTTAGCACTCTCTTCCTCTAGTCTCTATATTTATTTCTCGTATTCTTATTGTTCTACTTCCGCCTCCTCCTTAATCTCTAGGTTATTTATTTTTACGGTATTAAAGGTGGTGGTTGTTGTTGTAGTCAAAATAGGTTTTCTAAAAAAGTGAAAAGCAGCTGCCCTCTACTAATTAGTCGCAAAAACTAAAAAAAATTAAAATTAAAAAATTTGCTAAAGGTACTAAAAAAACACTAATTAAAACGTATTTAACAGCAATTGCTAGCCTATAGCTAGCAACAAAATTGTGATAGAGGTAGAGGAGGTAGAGGAAGGTAAGGACACGTACGTTACTGCAGCAGGAGTCTATAATACTTTATAAAAGCTCTCTACCTGCTGCTTCTTACCTTTAGGATTTCCTACACTATATAGTACTGCATACAAACAACTTGCATATAAATAATATAATGCTTAGACTATTCTTCTCCCTATTTAATATAAAGACTAATAGCTTACATTAAGTAAATTTAGACCTTACTAGGTTACTATACAAGAAGCTATAGTGGTGGATTACGAAGCCCGCGTTTACCTTCGTTGAGCGGCCTCCCCAGTCGGTCGAAGAGGAGCTGTCGGCGGTAGCTCCTATGGTAATCAGATATCTCCAGGTTATAAGCCTAGATTAGGCTGCCTCTGAGTCTACTACAAACAAGTAGAAGGCAGAGACCTCTACCTTTGAGTTGATAGTAGAACAAGCAACTAAATCTAGAGATTGAATCTTCAACATGTTTTAGCAAAAAAAAAATAGATAGGCTAAGAAAGTTATACATATTATAGAAAGCGATATTTATATTATTTTTATAACAGCAGCTACTTTTGTTAAAACTTTTTAATAGCTAAAAAATTAGTGCTAATACTATTGCTAATTGCAAAGTGCTCAAGGTCTAGCATTAAAAGATGTAAAATAATAGTAACTTTTTAGTAATAAGCCTTATGTAATATGCTTTATATGCCCTCTATATTCTTTGCTGTTAACAGTAAAAGTTAGAGCTTATAAAGCCTTTTGTCTTTAGCAAATTTGCTAGCGTTAAGTTAATATAGCCTTTAGGCTTAGAAGCTAATACTATATACTTATAGCAATTTAGCTAAGCTAACGAGCGCTACTCCTCCTAGTAAAAGAACTTATAAAAATAAACCTCTACTAGTTACTGTGTAAAATAATGTGTTTTTATAGCTAGTTTCGCGCAACACTAGGCTTAAAGTTAAGGCTAGTAATAGCGCTATAAGCTATAAAACGTGTTGTGCTGTATAAAGTATAGTACTAATAATAGATTATTGTTAGTAGCTCTTGCTTATTTTTATTTTACTAGTGTAGTAGGCCTTGTTGTACTGCTAATAATATAAGATTACTAAGTTTAGTACGTTGTAGTACAATGTTATCTATATTATAGAGAATTCATACGCTAGGTTCTTCGTACTTGTTGCCTAGGTGGCGTTTTACTTATAATAAAAGGATAGCTCGTTGTTTTAATATTAAGAAGACTAGTAGTTACAAGCTAATTTATAAAAGATAAGTAAGATTTTAATTATAGTAGTATGTTTTTAGGTGTGTAATTGTAAAGTAGCTAAAAGAGTTATTAAATTAATGTTGCCTTCTAGCTTGTTTCTAGTTTCTTAGTCTAAAGAGGTCTTTCCTTAAAAGAAGCGCTTGTTTTTACTTATTACTATTGCTATTGCGCCTGCTAGCTAAGGACGCTTACATTTTAGCTTTTACTAAATTATGCAGCTCTTGCAGTGCTTTAGTAGTTATAGTTTCTATTGCTAGTTTTTAGCGTATTAAGCTAGTGCTTACTACCTTTTATATATATCTTGCTATTGTTAAACTGTAAAAGGTTGCTACTTTAAAAGTTATTAGTTATAGTTAAGTAAGTAAGCTAGCTTGTTCTATTATAATATGTAAGGCTTAAAACTAGCTAAGGTTAGAAGAAAAAAAGGAATAGTCTGCTTAATATGTAATTTATCTTTTAAGTAACTAGCTTAAAATATATAACAATATTAAAATTTTATTTGGTTATTAAGGACGTTTGTAAAAAAATGTTTATTATAATACTAACGCAGCGTTGCGTATTAAAGTATAAAAGAACTATAGAATCTAGGGCGTTACTACACACCTAGAATTTATAGGCTAATTAACTTATCTTTACATTTAATATAAGAAATTTATAAATAAGTAGCTAAAAGTAAAAGTAGATACTAATAGCATAGTATCTTCTCCCCTTTCTAAGAAAATAGGCTGTTTAGTAGCCTATTAGTTACTAGCTATAGTAGTGTTAAAATTAGAGTCTAAGCTTCTAAAGTTTTATATATATACATAATACTTTTCTTTTATAAAACACTTAATAATAACAGCTTAAGAATAAAGATTATCTCTTATTATAAGAGGTAGAGATAGTTATAACTTAGAAGGTAGCTTAGGTAAGTTTAAAGAAACAGAGACATTTACTATTAAACTAGTTTATTTGTAATACTTAACATTTTATAATTTAATGTTTCTTTAATCTTTTCTATAATATCTAGCACGTGTTATTATAAAAAAAGCTTTAATTACTAGCTAAGTGTTATGTGTAGAAAGCGTGTGCTATTAAGGTCTTTAAGGCAATAGGTCTCCCTATTAAGTTTAGCGTTATAAATATAATATAGTGCTAACTACCTAATATCTAATTTGTAGTCTTAAGACATATTAATTTCTTAAACTAAGTTGTAAAGAAGAACTAGATCTTCTAGCTTTATATCCTTATATTATACTTCTTTAGTATTATCCTAGTATTTCTTCTTAGAAGCTTTTATATAATTAGTACAAGTAATAGTATTTTTAGTAAACTAATTTTTAAATTTTAACTGCATTGCTTATATTATAAGTAGTTATACAGAGTTTTTTACTTTTTTAAATAAAAGTATTTGCTATATAAGTATTATAAGCTTAATATAAAGCACTAAGTTCTACTCTATAACTAGTAAGTATAGTAGGTAACTTGTTTTTTTTTATACAAAGATCTTGTCTGCAAGAAAAATTATTAGCAAGTTCTTAACTTAAAGTTTTATTAACTTTATAAGAGCATTTATAATAAGTTTATGCTTTTTTTTCTTTTCTATAGCTTCAAAATCGTATCTAGATAATTAGATTGAATTAATTTCATAAGTTTTTAATAAGTGTAAGACTACTTTAGCAAAGTTAAGTTCTTTATTAATTTTAAGTTTGCGTGCTGAACTTTATCTATATATAATATTTTTATACATAAATTCCGAAATTAACTTATACTTGTTATTTAATAGCGCTTTTGCTTTAGGCTAGCTGCTAAGGTAGTCTTTTGTAATTACAACATTTTTCTTTCTAAAACACTAAGGCATGTATACTATATTAATAGCAATAGTATTTTAAAAAGCAAAACTATAGGTGTTAGTAAGTATATTAAGTTTTCTCTTAGAAGATTATAGCAAATTATCTAGGTAGATTACTAGTTTCTTTTGCACTTACTTATATATTTCTTTCTACTAGTATTGCTGCGTAAATATAAAGTAGACTATATTAACTTCTTAGTATTTAATTTAGGTGTATATATATCTTATACTACAGCTGTTTTTAGATTAATTTTCTTTAACTTGTTAAATTACAATGTTTCTTAATATTTTTCTAAAAAGTATTTTATCTCATGCAAAGAAGTTTAATACTTGCTTTTTCTACGCTTGTAGTTTTTATAGTTCTATTCTTTGTAAAGTTTTTAAGTTAACTAAAAATAAGTATATTATTTTAATTTTTTAAAGAACTTTTAGCAAAGTATTCTAGCTTGTCTTATTAGTACTAGTGTATTTACATTTCTAATTATATAGTTAATAAATTCTTCTAAGTTTTTTTTAAGTTAAAAAGAAAGCTCCTAATTATTAGCTTTTGGATACCTAGACAGTGCATCTACAATAATATTTTCTTTCTCTAGTATATACTTAATGTTAAAATCCTATAAAAGGATAATCAATATCTACTTGTTTATTACTAATCTTAGATTATTAGTTAATAGATAATTTAGTTAAGCAATAAGAGTGGCAGTGTTAGTTTCTATAGTAAAATAAATACTATAAAGATAAGTATAAAACTTCTTTAGAGCTTATATTATAGCTCTATATTTCAACTTAGTAGAGTGCTATTACTTTTTTTAAGCTAACTATAGTGTGCTCTTAAACTATACTAGATGCTATCTATTATTTTCCTTAAGTTGCTCTATGCAAGCCCCTATACTGTCTTAACTAGTATTAGTTATAAAGAATATTTTGCAGTTCTTAGTATTAGTATAGTCTAGGTTTATAAGTGCTAGTATATTATATATTACTTATTTTAGTGTATATATTACTATATTTTATATATCTTTTTATTTAAAAAGAGTGTTGTCTTATAAGAGTGTAGATAGAGGTTAAGCAATCTTAGTAAAGTCTTTTACTTATATATAATAGTAGACACATATGCTTACAAAAAATTACACTTCTATTTTATTCTTACATAGTAGCTAGTTTATACTTTTTTTAACTTTTTTCTTAGTTAAGATAGCCACTTTAAAAACTAACTTTATAGCCTACTACTTTAAGTTCTTTTATTAGAAAGTAACACTTCTTCCTTAGAATAGTGCCTTTAGCTTATTTAATTTTAGCTAGCACCTTGTCTAGTTGCATAATAAACTTAAGAATATAATATTACACTTCCAGCATTAATTCTTCTTTACTTTAGTTAGTCTTAGGATCTCTACATAAAATGTTGTTAATAAAGGGTATTATACTAGGCTAGTAGTTTTTCAGAATTTTTATTATAACTAATTAAAATGCAGCTACTAAGTTAATAGCACCTATAACTATTGTATATAATTATTTAAATTCTATAGGTGTTTAAAATAATATTATATCTCTACTTTCTAGATATAGTGTAATCTAGTTATATTCTAAAAATAAGTTTATAAGTAAAATAATCTTAAATCCTATAAATCTCTTAAAGAATTTATTTACTATTAGTAGCAGGTTTGTATTTTATATTATAACTACACTTTTCATTTAAGAATTGCTGATCTATTAAACGCATTTATTCTTCTTTAGTACTGGGTGCTATAAATTGCAATACTAACTATTACATTATTTCTATATTCCTTAATTTAGGCAGATATTAACTATGTCTACTAAAGCCTTGCACTTGCTAAGCTTTATATAGTATTATTTGTATCTTGTCTAGTAGGTATACATTAGAATCAATTCTTCCTAACTCCTTAAATTGCTATAAGAGAACTCCTTCTCTATTATAAAGCATATGTATAAATATTACCTTTTATATAAGCTAGAGATATTCTCCTATGTATAGTTTATTAATTTGTTTCTTAGTAAGTCTTGTCCCTTGCAGAAAAGTAGCATATCTTAGTTTAAATAAATAGGTATATAGTCTAATATTAAGATTACAGACGCTTCTTTAAAAAGCTATTATTTTTTAGCTTTTTCTTTTTATTTTTCTTATTTAAATTCTATTAGTATCTTTTACTAAAAAGTATTAATAAGTTAAATTTTCTTATCTACAGTTTTGTACATAGTATAGAGATTATAGCGTTGTTAGAAGTTGTTAAGTAGTCTTTCTTGCAATTATTGCTAGTTAAGCTTACATATAATTATAAATTTGCTAAAACTATAGTTTTTTATAAAGTTTTTTAATTGTCTAACTATGTGTGTAAGTATTTAGTTTATCTAAACTATCTAATTATGCTTATAATTCTTCTTGTACAGCATGTTAAAATTGCTAAATCTAGCTATAAGATCTAACTATATAGCTTTTTATATATACCTTACTGCAGTTACTTATAGCTTATTATTTATTATGTTAGTAATTGTGTGTATTTGTATATTACCTAGTGTTTTTTTATCTAAATTGTTGTTAAAGGCTTTATTTCTAATTGTTTACGCAGGGTAACTTAGTAATAGATTAAATATAATAAATACTACGTTTTTAGTATTATTTTTAAAGAGAACTTAGCATGTAATTTGTCTAAACGTGTGATACTATATTGTTATTCTTACGCATGCACACTAAAGTCCTTCTAGAATTATAGATCTAGTAATATTAGCAACAATGCTAAAAGTAGTTTTAATAGTACCTGTCTCTATTAATATAAGTATGTTAAATGCTGTCTTAATAAACAGATTATAAGTTCTATTGGCTATAGTAATACTAGAGAATAGCTGTTTAAGTCTTTGTTCTATTATTTTATATAGTATCTTTAATGCTTGTGCAGCACTAAGTCTTAAAATATTTTTTTATGCTCTAGTGTTAATTAAGCACTTTAAGAATTTGCTATTTATATTAACTTAGTATTCTAGTAGGTTTATTTAAGCAAAGACTTATTTATTTCTTTGCTAAACTCTATAGACTTTCTTAGTAAGTTATACTTATTTTTCTTTAGACCTAAGTACCGCGGTGGACAGTTATACCGCGGTTGATGGCGTAACCTGTCTGTGCGCGTAACATAGTTGGTTGCGTAATGCCTCTAGTCGCGTAATGCCTCCCCCCCCTAACACTAACCACCTACACAAAACGCGACATAACTCCACTAATATAGACCTAATTTAGGAAGCAATTAAAGAAATTAAATAACGCAAACTAGGCGCACCTTTTACATATTACTAAGTTGCAAAAAAATATAGTATTAATAAGCATACGCTTGCTTAAGAACACTAAGGTAAAACTTAGCCGCACGCGTTTGCCTACCTCTCTATCTACCTACAACGCGAAAAGAAGATTATATAATATATTAAATTACTAACTAAAAGGCGTACACTACCTTTACATCTAATAATACGCTATTTTACATTATCTCTACTTAGTAAAAAGATTTTAGAAAGCTAGGTTTCTAGATTTCTCTGCAAGAACGCGTCTTATCTTATCTTATAATAGTAGGCCTTTATAAATTATAATTGTTATAAAGCTAATTTAGCATCTACGTATAGCTTATACATTAAGCTATTATATAATAAAATAAAAGAACATAATATACAGCCTTCTTATATCTTTAATACAGAGGGGTCACAAAATAAAAAAGAAATTAAAAAAGTTATTATTTTTAAAGCTTTATAAATCTATAAGTAGAAGAGCTATACTAAAAAGAGTTATTAATTTAAAAAGCCAAGAACTTCTTCTTCAAGATAAAATGCTTAATAAGCTGCTTAGTTAGCATAGTTAACCTTGCAATTTCGCTTAAATTAAGAGAGAAAAAAAAAGTAAATTAAATTTTAGTATAACTTTTTTTAGAACGTGTAAAAATTACTAATAGAGGGTAGCTGCTTTTCACTTTTTTTGGAAACCCCATTTTGACTACAACAACAACCACCGCCTTTGACACCTTAAAAATAAAAGTAAAATTACTAATAAGAAACTATGTTTAATAAGGTTACGTAAGCAGTATATAAGTAAGTTATAAAAAGTAGTATCTTAATTACTTTAAGTATAATAAAAGGGTGTTAGAAATAAAAGTTGCGTATATAAGTGCTAATTACGTAATATATTAGTAAGCTTAAAGTATATTAAGTCTATTTACTCTTTTTAACTTAGTACTGTACGGGTGTAGAAGTGTATAAAGACATACTTCTATAAGGGCAAAAGATTACTAGTAGCTAGATTATGCAAGAACAAGGTTAATAAGATAATAATTTTATTATAAGTTAAGTGTAAAGACTATTAGTAGAAGAAGATGCCTATTCTATAGTACATTGTAGTAGCTGAGCTGTAGAGTAAACAAATAATAAATAGTGCCTTTTTCCGTAGGATACTAGATAAGTTATATACCTTAGAATTAAGTAGTTAAGTACTAACTTAGTGTGTAGTTAGGTATTACCTTGTGCACTAGCATAAACCTTCCTTTCCTGCAAGCTTAGCTTTATTAAGCTCTAAACTCTGTAGAAAGAATAAATAAAAACATAGCAAAAATAAAAGAAATAAATAAAAAAAACACTATTTAATTACTTAGGACGCCGCTTAGTATTAATAGATTATATATCTATGTAGTAGCTACAGAATCTAAGTGTGCTAAGAGCACCTAGATTTTATAAATTTAGCAGTTTTCTCTCTACACACCTAATAGAGGCACATCTCTACTATCTCTGTATTTTTTACTTCTTTAAGAGTTTACTTTAACAAGGTTCTTAAGCAGCAGCTAAAGTACTTAGTCTAGATATTGGCGCAGTAGTAGTAGTAGCAGAAGCTTAAGTTTTAAATATTAATTAAAGGCAGCTATAATAGGGCTGCCTAGTTAAGGTAGAGGGTACGAAGACATTATTAGAAATTACTATTTTTAATTAAGAACAAGCACGTAGAAAGCGCTATGTAGATAAAAGTATAATAAGTTCCTTACTTTCTTAAAAAACTTAGCGCTTATTTACTTTTAGGCTAAGTTTTTTTTAAAAGCGCTAAAGAAAATTAGCTTAAAAAAAATTAGTATTTTATTTATTCTAGTTCTTTGTTGTGTGTAAAGAGTTCTTTTTATTATTAGAGAAGTACAATTAGTTAGGGAAACCTTAAATAAAATTAGCATAAAAGGCACTTTTCTTTAACTTTTATACTATAAGCTATAAGTTAAGAATTTATTACGTAATATAGTTACAATGTTTCTTAATATATTTATTAATTTATTTTTTAGTAAAGTTCTATAGTATATTGTTTAGCTCTTTACAAACAAGAGAATTGTTTTATTTAGCTTACTTTATAAGAGCCTTTTAAATTTAGGATTTGTACTTAATATACATATTTATAAAGAATAGCTAGTTAATTCCTTTAAACTTATTAAAGTAACTAAAAAAAGTGTGTAAAGTAGCAGTAAGGTTATAGTATGCTTTATAAATTTTTTTATAAGTTCTTATAGTAGGTACCTCTATTACGCTATCTTAGACTATAACAAACTAAAAAAGCACAGTACAGTAGTTGTAAGTAGTTAGCCTAGTAAATTTATAAAGTAAAAAAAGTAATAAAATTTAAGCTTGTTGTTTTTTGTAAATTTACTTTATTTATTTAGTGTTCAAAAATACTTTTTGCGCGTTTTTTAGCTAGTTAGTCTTGTCTTCTTATCTTTTAATAAAACTATTTAACAATTTAATACTTATATTCTTACGCTACTATAAGTATACTAGTATATGCTTATAAAATCTTAGTAGTATCTCTATACAGTTATTTATATCTTTATTATTAAATAAGACACTGCCTTAAATTATTTTTATACTAA
Source organism: Alternaria gansuensis (assembly GCA_009289805.1). NCBI lineage: Eukaryota > Fungi > Ascomycota > Dothideomycetes > Pleosporales > Pleosporaceae > Alternaria > Alternaria gansuensis. Next base: position 151,279 of record WBOK01000125.1, read on the forward strand.
AGCCTTTTATTATTACACGCTTAAAGTTAAGGTTAATATACTTAAAGTATATTTAATTGCCTTTCTTAGCAAACTTAGCGTAGTAAAAGTAAGAAATTAAAGTATATTTTTTATAAAGTATTATATATTACAACTAGTATTTTAGGTCTATGCGTATAGCCTATTAAATAAGCAAGTAGTATATGTTACGTAACTACTTAAAGTTTAGCTTTCTATTTATGTGTTGTAAATAAAATCTATACATTTTAAAAGTTTTTATAATAATGTTCTCTAGATTGCTACGCTGTTATAGCTACGTATAAGTGTTAGTAATAATGCTTCTTATGCATTAGAATTTCTCTACCTATAGTTAAAACTTTATAGTGTTAATAATCTTATTTTAAGTAGGGATAGAGTAGAGGTTAAGTTAAGCAAGTTAATACTAGTAGCTTAATAAATCTTTATCTTGCTTAGTTAGGCAGTATTTACTAGTAAAGAGCTTAGAGTTAATGAAATTAAATTAGAATTCTTGCTAATAGCTTTGTCCTATATATAGTAAGAGCAGACACTTATTAAGTATATTAGAAGGCATAGCTTTCTTAAATAGACTTATAACACTTGCAGCAGTACGCTTATAAATAAAGTATACTTAATTATATATTAAGTTGTTAAAGTTATGTAGTTGTTTAATATTAACCTTTTAATACTATTCTTTAATAACTTTAACATAATTAAGATCTATAATAAGCTTTTTTATATAGGCACACTTAAGTAGCTTAAAAAACGCTAAAGTAGATTTTATGCAGTAGCATCTTACCGTAAAAATCTTAGTCTCTTAGTTTATTATGTTAGGCTTTTTATCTACGTAAGTAGTATTATTAAGCTTAGTGTCTAGTTGTGTAGCTACTTATTAGTATACTAGTATTGCCTTTAGAGCACGAGAGCTTAGTAGAGGAGGCAGAGCAAGAACTAGTTAGTTACTAGTCCTAGCCTTTACACATTCTGCTTAGATATTAGTAGTATTACGCCTTTATTATGTAATAGTCTTTTTACTTACAAGTTTAAATGCCTCTACTATTATATAGTTATTAGCTCTACTTTCTACTAACATTTTTAAGGATCGCCTTAGTTGCTTAGTTGTAATTAATAAACTACAACTTTCTAGAGTGCGGGTTTTAAATGCTATAAAGTTACTATAGTAATTAATAAATTAAGCTTTAAACAAAGTTCTTCTAAGTTCTATAGTTATTAGAATAAGCATGCTATATATTAAATGCACCTATACTTCTATTACTTTGTAGTAATTTATGTCTTTAAAAGATTATATTAAGTAGAGCTAATTAGTTTCTAAGTCCTTAGATATAGCTATGTACTTAAAGATTTTTTACTAGAAAGTATAGTAGAGGTTGCTGTTCTCTTTATTGTCCTTAACCTTAGCGTTAGGGCGTAGTTTCTGCGCACTATAAGTTATATTATTTTTTCTAACTTTTGTAGCTATAATAATCTTGCGTAAGTTCTCTTTTTACTATTTGCTAATATTTAGAAGTAGCTATTTGCTATAAAAGCTGTTTTATACAGCAAAAGTATAAATGTCTTTACATAGTAGCTTAACTATTAACTAGTTTACTAGTAATATGTAGTGTTCTTTTTCTTAGTTCTTTACGTTAAGATAGTATAGTGCTGCTATGTTAAGGAAGTAAGCAGCATTTTTAAGATTTATATATTATAGTACAAAAGCTATGTCTATAAATTTTTAGTAGTTAAGTAATATGCAGGGTATATAGATACTAATACATTTTTTAATAAATTTTATTACTAGCTTCTTTACTGTTAAGACTATATTGCTTAGTTTCTTAGCCCTTCTATCTTACGACAAGAATGCTGTACTAATAATTAAATAGTGTTTTTAAAAACCTTTAATACTACTATATTTGTCTATAAGTTCTAGAAGTTAAGTATAAAGATTGTCTATTCCTAAAATAACTTTAAGAATAAGATTAAATTAGTATAAAGCACTGTTAAACTATTAATTTATAATAATACGCTATTAACGCAGAGTGTTTAAAAAGATCTTGTCTACTAAAGTTTAAATATTAGTAACTTTAACACTATTACTAAGTTTTGCAAGCTCTAGTACTTTGTCTTAATACTAAACAACTCTAGAAGTTTAATTTATAATATAGTTTTCTTTTCTTAAACCTACCTCTAAGTTTTTAAAAACTTTTAATAGACTTAGAGTTTAAAGTAGTTACTACTATAGCTACTTACTTTAAGCTTAATTTAATAGAGGCTAAGATATTATTTAAGTAGTTTTATTAGTAGTATATATATTGTCTTTAGCCTTTGTTAGACTAAGAGAAAAGATATTGCTGTAATTGTTATTTTTAAAAAACAATACTTAGGCGTAAAGGTAGTAAAGTTAGTGTAGAAGAAGAGTTAGTTAGTTAGTAGGGTTGTAGTTTAACTTTATATGCGGTAGCAGTATACTGCTAGTAGGCAGGTAAAAGTAAAGGTAAACAGGGTCTATATTGCGCTAAAATAAGTAAGTTCTATAATAGAAATAGTTATTGTTATTAGTTGTTGCTTTGCAAATGTAAGAAATTAGGTGTAGTATTAGTATAGTAGTGGAGTATTATAAGTTTATAGAATCTAGGTGCTTTTTGCATACCTAGAATTTGTAGAATAAGTAGCCTATACTTAAATTTTACATAGGAAATTAGTAAATAAGCAGCTAAAAATAAAGGCAGGCACTAATTATATAGCATCTTCTCCTCTTCTTAAGAATTTAGGCTATTTTATAGCCTAGATGTTGCTAGATGTAGTGTTGTTTAGAAAAAAATGTTTACAATTAGTAAGGGCCTACTTCAGTCTAGCGTTAATCTCTTAATTAATTAAGAAAATGCTTATTAGCTAACTAATTAGCAATTTTATTAGAAAGAAGACGCTAAAGATTAAGTATTCTAAAGTAGTGTATATAGTCTTTAAACGTAGCAGACTAGAGAACGCTTTAATTAACCTTGTCCTTCTTGAAATTTCTAACAACAAAGTATTTATAGCCTAGTATAAATTATTTTTAGTTAAAAACTTCTTTAAGTTTTTCGTGTTAAGATCTTTCTAGTAGATAGTTAGGTTTAGTAAGTATACTAATATCTTAATTAGTAATCTTCCTAATACAAGCAATGCTATAAGTACTAGAATTAGTAACATCTGTTGCCTATAAATAGGTGTTAACAAGTAGGCTAATAGTAGCTAGTTGTACATAAGTAATTATTTGCTTAAAGTTTTGTAAGTTGTCTATTTTAGTAAAGAAAAAGTAAATAAGTTAAGAAAGTTATACTTATTTTAAAAAGCATTGTTTGTGTTATTCTTGTAATAGCAGCTACTTATGTTAAAGCTCTTTAAGAGCTAGAAAGTTAGCGCTAATATTATTGCTGTTTGCAAGGTGCTAAAAGTCTAATATTAGAAAATGTAAGATAATAGCAGCTTTTAGTATTAAGCTCTAGGTAATATGTTCTACACGCCCTCTATATTCTGCGCTATTAACAGCAGAAGTTAAAGCTTACAAAGTCTTTTATCTTTAGTAAATTTGCTAGCGTTAAGTTAATATAGCCTTTAGGCTTAGACGCTAATACTGTATACTTGTAGTAACTTAGCTAAGCTAACTAGCGCTACTTTTTCTAGTAAAAGAACCTGCAGTAGTAGACTTCTACTAGTTACTGTGTAAAATAATATGTTTCTTAAGCTAGTTTTGCGTAACACTAAGCTTAAGATTAAAGCTAGTAATAGTGCTATAAACTGTAGAACGTGTTATGCTGTATGCGGTATAGTACTAACAATAAAATATTATTAGTAGCTCTTGCTTATATTTATTCTACTAGTGTAGTAGGCCTTGTTTAAGTTCTTATAGTGCTGCTAATAATCTAAGATTGCTAAGCTTAGTATATTATAGTACAACGCTATCTATATTATAAAAGATTAATACTCTAAGTTTTCTGTACTTGCGGCCTAGGTAGCGTCCTGCCTGTAATAGGAGGATAGTTTGTTGTTTTAATATTAAAGAGACTAGTAAATATAAGCTAATCTGTAAAAGACAGGCAAAAATTTAATTATAGTAGAGTATTTTTAGGTGCGTAATTGTAAGGTAACTAAAGGAGTTATTAAGTTAACGTAGCTTTTTAGCTTATTATTATTACTATTGTGCCTGCTAGCTAAAAACGTTTATATTTTAGCTTTAACTAAATTATGCAGCTCTTATAGTACTATAGTAGTTATAGCTTTTGTTGCTAGTTCTTAGCGTATTAAGCTAGTGCTTGCTGCTTTTTATATGTAGCTTGCTATTGTAGAACTGTAAAAAGTTATTAAAAAATATTTAAATTACTTTTTAATTGCTAAAAAAGCTTATAAAAGAGCGTTTATTATAGTATAAGCGCTAAGTTGCGTATTAAGGCGCAGGGGAACTAAAGAATCTAAGTGCTTTTTACACACCTAGAATTTGTAGACTAGGTAACTAGTTTTTATATTTAATATAAGACATTTGTAAATAAGTAGCTAAAGGTAAAAGTAGATACTAATAGCAAAGTATCTTCTCCTTTTCCTAAAGAGAATAGGCTAATTAATAGCTTATTAGCTGCTAGTTACAGTGTTAGAATTAGAGTCTAAGCTTCTAAAGTCTTATATATACGCATAGCGCTCTTTATCTGTAAAACGCTTAGTAATAATAACTTATATATAAAGATTGTCTCTTGTTGCAAGGAGTAAAGATATTTATAACTTAGTAGGCAGCTTAGTTAAGTTTAAAGAGATAAGAACATTTACTATTTAAACTAGTTTATTTCTAATACTTAAGATTTTATAACTTTATGTTTTCTTAATCTTTTTTTATAATATCTAGTATATATTATTATTAAAATAGCTTTAATTGCTAACTAGGTATTGTGTGTAGAAAACGTGTGCTATTAAAGTCTTTAAAGCAGTAGGTTTCTCTATTAAGTTTAGCGTTATAAATATAATATAGTCCTAGCTACCTTGTACCTAGCTTGCAGTTTTAAGATATATAAATTTCTTAAACTAAATTCTAAAGAAGAACTAAGTTTTTTAGCTTTATATTCTTATGCTATATTTCTTTAGTATTATTCTAGTATTTTTTTTTAGCAGCTCTTATGTAATTAGTATAAGTAATAGTATTTTTAGTAAACTAATTTCTAAAATCTAGCTGCATTGCTTGTATAGCAAGTAATTATACATAATTTTATACTTTTTTAAATAAAAGCGTTTGCTACGTAAGTCGTGTAAGCTTAATAAGTAGCACTAAGTTCTGCTTTATAACTAATTAGTATAGTAAGTAACCTATTTATTCCTGTATAGAGATTCTATTTGTAAGAAGAACTATTAGTAAGTTCTTAACTTAAGGTTTTAGTAGCTTTATAAAAGTATTTATAATTAGTTTGTGTCTCTTTTTAATTTTTATATAGCTTAAAGGTTGTATCTAGATAATTAGATTTAGTTAATTTTGTACATTTTTAATAGATGTAAGACTACTTTAGCAAAGTTAAGTTTTTTATTAACTATAAGTTTGCGCGTTGTATTCTATCTGCATATGATTTCTTTATAAATAAATTTTATAATTGTTTTAGACTGATTATTTAATAGTGCTTTTGCTTTTAGCTAGCTGCTAAGGTAGTTTTATATAATAACTAGAAACTTCTTTCTCAAACACTAAGGCATGTACACTACATTAATAGCAATAGTTTCTTAAATAGCAAAACTATAGGTGTTAGTAAGCATATTAACTCTCTTTTTAGAAGATTGCAGTTAACAGTTTAGGCAGGTTGCTAGTTTCCTTCGCACTTATTTATACATTTTTTTCTACTAGTATTACTATGTAAGTATTAAGTAGACTATATTAACTTCTTAGTGTCTAATTTTAGTGTTTATATTTTATACTGTAGCTGTTTTTAAATTTATATTATTTACAACTTGTTAGATTACAATGTTTTTTAATATTTTTTTAAAAAGTATTTTATCTTATACAAAGAAGCTTAATACTTACTTTTTTTATAATTGTAGTTCTTGTAGTTCTATTCCTTTTAAAGTCTTAAAATTAACTAAAAACTAAGCATATTGCTCTAATTCCTTAAAGAACTCCTAGCAAAGTATCTTAGTTTGCCTTGCTAGCACTAGTGTATTTACATTCTTATTTATATAGTTAATAAACTTCTTTAAGTCTTCTTTAGGTTTAAAAGAAGGTTTCTAATTATTAGCTTTTAGATACCTAGATAATACATCTATAACAACATTCTTCTTTCTTAGCACATGCTTAATATTAAAATCTTATAAGAGAATAGTTAATATTTATTTATTTATAACTAATTCTAGATTGTTAGTTAATAAATAATTTAACTAAGTAATAAGAATTGCAGCATTAGTCTTTATAGTAAAGTAAACTTTATAAAAATAAGTCTAAAACTTTTTAAGAGCTTATAGTACAGCTTTGTATTCTAACTTAGTTAAGTGCTATTACTTTTTTCAAGCAGACTATAGTGTGCTTTTAAACTATATTAGGTGTTATTTATTATTTTTTTTAAGCTGCTCTATATAAGCGCCTACACTATCTTAACTAGTATTAGTTATTAAGAATATTTTGCAGTCTTTTGTGTTAGTGTAGTCTAAGTTAGTAAGTGCTAGTATATTATATATAGCTTATTTTAAAGTATATATTACTGCGTCTTATGTATTTTCTTATTTAAAAGGAGTGTCGTCTTGTAGAAGTGTAAATAGAGGTTTAGCAATTTAGTAAAGTCTTTTACTTATATATAATAGTAGACATAGATGCCTATAAATAATTATACTTCTCTCTTATTTTTGCATAGTAGCTAGTTTATAATTTTCTTAATCTTTTTTTAGTTAGGATAGTAACTTTAAAAACTTACTTTATAGCTTACTACTTTAAGTTTTTTTATAAGAAAGTAATACTTCTTTCCTAAAATAGTGCTTTTAGCTTATTTAATATTAGCTAGCACCCTCTCTAGTTGCATAATATGCTTAAGAATATAATATTGTACTTTTAGCATTAATACTTTTTTACTATAGTTAGTCCTAGGACCTCTGCATATAATGTTGTTAATAAAGGGCATTGTATTAAGCTAGTATTCCTTTAAAATCTTTATTATAACTTATTAAAATGCTGCTACTAAGTTAGTAGTGCCTATAACTATTGTGTATAAGCGTATAAGTCCTATAGGCGTTTAGAATTCTGTTATATTTCTACTTTCTAGATGTAGTGTAATTTAGTTATATTCTAAGAAAAAGTTTATAAGTAAGATAATTTTATATTTTATAAATCTCTTAAAAAACTTATTTGCTGTTAGTAGTAAGTTTGCATTTTATATTATAACTGCATTTATTTTTTATGTATTGCTAATCTATTAAACGCCTTTATCTTTTTTTAGTACTAGGTGCTATAAATTATAATACTAACTATTATATTGTTCTTACGTTTCTTAGTTTAGGCGGGCATTAACTATATTTACTACCTGCAATTCTAATACCTTTAGGACAGTAAAGCCTTACACTTGCTAAGCTTTATATAGTATTGTTTGTATCTTGTATAGTAGGTATACATTAGGATAGATTCTTCCCAATTTCTTAAATTGCTATAAGAGAGCTCTTTCTCTATTATAAAGTATATATAGGAATATTTTCTTTTTCCTAAAGTAGAAATAATCTCCTACATGCAGCTTATTAATTTGTTCTTTAGTAAGCCTTGTCTTTTGTAGAAAAGCAGCATATCTTAATTTAAATAGATAATTATATAGTTTAATATTAAGATTATAGACGCTTTTTTAAAGAAGCTATTGTTTTTTAGCTTTTTTTTTTGTTTTTTTGTTTAAATTCTATTAGTATTTCCTGCTAAAAGATATGAATAGGTTAAACTTTCTTATTTATAGTTTTGTACATAGTGTAAAGATTATATTATTATCAAAAGTTATTAAGTAGTTTTTCTTGCAATTATTATCAATTAAGCTTATACATAATTAAAAATTTACTAAAACTATAGTTTTTTATAAAGTTTTCTAATTGTCTAACTACGTGTGTAAATACTTAGTTTATTTAGACTATTTAATTATGCTTATTGTTATTTATGTACAGTATGTTAAAATTGCTAAATCTAACTATAAAATCTAACTATGCAGCTTCTTGTATGTACTTTACTATAGCTGTTTACAGCTTATTATTTATTATGTTGGTTATTATGTGTATTTGTATATTACCTGCTGTTTTTTTATTTAAATTATCGTTAGAGGCTTTATTCTTAATTGTCTATGTAAAGTAACTTAGTAATAAATTAAATATAATAAATACTGCGTTTCTAGTACTAATCTTAAAAAGAACTTAGTATATAATTTATTTAAACGTATTATATTATATTACTATTTTTATGCACGTACACTAAGATCCTCTTAAAATTGTAAATTTAGTAATATTAGCAATAATCCTAAAAGTAGTTTTAATAGTAACTATCTTAACTTATATAGGTATGTTAAATGCTGTCTTAACAAACAGATTATAAGTTCTATTAGCTAAGGTAATACTAGGAGATAGCTACCTAAGTCTCTATTTTATTTTTTTATATAGTATTTTTAATGCTTGTACTACACTAAGTCTTAGGGTATTTATTTATACTCTAGTATTAATTAAGTACTTTAAAGAATTGCTGTTAACAATAACTTAGCATTTTAGTAAGTTTATTTAAGTAAAAACTTACTTATTTCTTTATTAAACTTTGTGCACTTTTTTAATAAGTACGTTGTCTAACTTATTAATTTAAAAATTACTTTTTCTATGTACCTTATATTAAGTTTAAGCATTTAATTAGTGCATATTTATTATATTATAATACAAGCTTACAATTATTAGTGCAATTAGTAAAGTTTTATTAGTAAAGTATTTTTAGCCTGCGTGTTAGTTTAGCTAATTAGCAGTTAAAATAAATTCTATGTGCGCTAAATTATTTTTAAATTTTATAATTTCTTTACTAATTATAACGTTAAGCGTTCCTAAACTATTTATAATACTAATATTATTATTTAGAAGGTTGCGTAGTTATTTTTAAATATTATTTTATGCTATAAAGTTAAATATAGTAACCTCTTACACTTTTTAGTTAAGTAAAGCAGATGCTATATAGTTTAGCTAACTTTATATCATTTTTTTTAGCTCAAAATTAAAAAGCGCATTTATAAACTTTATAGCTCTTTTTTTACATTCTTACTATAAGTGCTTTAAATTAGCTAATATATTGTTATCTTATTAAAATAGCTGCGGCGGCCTAATAATTGTAAATAGTGTATTATAAAGCTAACTTGTAAAAAGTATATTACTTTATATTTCTTTCTATAGAAACTGCATATTTATAAGCTATAAGTTAGAGATTAAAGTATTACTTTAAATTATTTAATTGCTTTTTTAGGTACTTATATTTTTGCTTAGCCTTTTTTATTTCTTTATCCCTTTATCTTAGACATAATTAACATTCTAGTAAAAAGAAAGACTTTTTTCTTTTAAGCGCGTAGCAGTATTTAACTTAAAAAAGTTATATAAAGCGTTTTATCTACCCTCTATTATAATGTTAGTAGCATTAATATTATTAAGCTTATTAACATACTTATTTATAGCTAAGTTGTATAGCTGTTCCTAGAACAGTTAGAACTGCTAAAGAACATTATTATAGTAACCTTAGTCTATTAAACTAGTTACTACGTTTATAAAACTAAAGGCTTTACTCTTATACTTTAATTCTAGTTAAGAGTCTTTACTTATAAACTTCTTTAGTATTATACTAAAAGCAAGTTAATTAAGTACGTTGTTAGTAACGTTGTAAAATTCTTAGATTTTTGCCTTTAACTATAACAAGACTTAGGTTAATAGAAGCTATTTTAAGATTTTACCTAGACGTTTATATAGTAGCCTAAAGTAGTAAGTTCTTTTTTTAGCCGCAGTATTTTAGTTAAAATTAACTTATTTTATTTATTTTAATGCGTAGTATAGCTTCTAATCTTTAAGCATGTGTCTTACTATATTATATAAATAACAAAGAGTGTTTGTTTCTGCGTTGTTTAAGTATATAGTACTTATCTTATTTAGTAGCTTTTATTTGATATTAGTAACAAAGAAACTATTATTTTTTATACTTAAAAGTTTAGCATTTATTGCTTATATAATAAATTACGCGTAGTTAGCAAGTTTCTTTAAAAGTTTCTTAGTTATAAAGTATGCTGTAAGTATATTAATAGTAGATAGCCTAAGCTTTAGATTACTTAAAAACTTAATAAAGTTCTTTATTTTTAAGTTAACTTTTGCTAGTGCGCTTAATTTCTTGTGTGCTTTGCTAATTTTAACTACTACCTCCTTTACTTTTTTTAAAGTAAATATAGCACGCTAGTTAGATTATATAATTTAGTACATTTTTATATCTACGCCCTCTTATTCTAACTAATAAATTTTATTTATGCTAGTTATTTTTTTATAGTAAAATTTAAGAAACGATTAAATTAAATCTAGTTTGTATATATTTTAATTATTACTATTAAGGGTAGTAAGTATATAGTACATAACTGCCTTTTTGTCTAATTATAGTAAACTTTAAAAGAAGAGAATACTTTCCTCTTTTTAAGGAATTTGCTTATTTTTAATACATGTATTAGTAATAGAAGTAAAATAACTAGAGTACTTTACTAGCCCTAGCTAGTTTTATATATATTTATAAATATAATCTTAAAGGTAAAAGCGTTTACCTATCTTAATAGTAGTATTTTTATTTCTCTACTACTCTTTTATATTTATTTATAACTTAGACTAATCTCTCTTTATATATCTAAGTAAATATTTTAAGATATAAGAAAGTGATTAATTTTTATTAAAGAAATAGTCTAGTAAAATAAAGACTTGCATAGTATTATAAATACCTTTATTATTAGCTTGTCTATTAAAGTTTTCTAGAAATTTAGTAATATCTTTTTTAGTAAAGACTAAAGTACTGTGTCTTAGTTAAACTATAGACAACACTAAGTTATATATAAATATAGCTATAGTATTAATAACTAAGCTTTAATATTTATAGTATTATAGAACTCTTAAAAGTTCTTTGTTTAGATAGTTAATAGTAGTTAGTTATTTATATAATAAATAAAGTTTAGTTCTTTAAAAAAAATAAGCTATTTATTTTTAAAATCTTTATAGTAAGTGCTTAATTAGAAGTAGTTATATAAATTCTTGCCTTTTTAGTACCCTAATCTTTGCTAAGTAATCTCTAATTTATACTTATACTATCTTAATTATAAGTAAAATCTTTCTTTTGCTAAATAAAGACTTTAAATTAGCGTTTTAGATATATTTAGTTATAAGCTTCTAGTCTTATTTTAATTTTTGCTAAATAAAACTTTTACTTTTTATTATTAACGTATATAAGCCTGTCTCTATTTTACTAAATAAGTTGCTACTTTTATTTTACTAGGTAGACTTTAAATTACAGTTTAAATATATATAAAACTACCTTTATTTTACTAAATAGTTTACTGCCTCTATTTTGCTAGACAAACTTTAAATTAGTATTTAATAACGCATTTTATAGTTGTATTAGTAGAGTTTGCTAATATTATCTATTATTAGAGCTAACTTAGGTAACAAAGTCCTTAACGTAGTTTATAGTAAAAGATAGTGCTAACCCTTTAAAAGTATATCTAGTAGTAATCTTAAGAATTCTAGTTTTTTTAAAGTTTCTCTAAATTCTAGTCTTATATAAAATTATTATTTTGTTCTTATAATAATTATGCACTAGTTTCTTTGTGTACTAAGTAGTAGAGTATGTCCTTATAGGCTTTGCTATTTATTTAGGTGTAGAAGTATATAAAGACATACTTTTATAAAGGCAAGAGATTACTAGTAGCTAGACTATGCAAGAATAAAGTTAACAAAATAATAATCTTATTGTAAGTTAGGTGTAAAGACTATTAGTAGAAGAAGATGCCTATTCTATAGTACATTGCAGGAGCTAAGCTGTAGAGTAAATAAATAATAAATAGTGCCCCTTTCCGTAGGATACTAAATAGGTTATATACCTTAGGATTAGGTGGTTAAGCACTAACCTAGTGTGCAGTCGGGTATCACCCTGTGCACCGGTACAGTACTTCTATAGCATCTTCTTTATAGCTTAGAGTTTATCCTATTTTAGATAATAAGTTAATGGTATCTATATATTATATAAGCTTATTACTTTAAATAGTAACATACTAAAAAAACTTTTTTAAAAGTATTAGTAAGTATATTAAATTAAATTGTATAATAAAAGAGGCTTTTTTACTTCCTTTTGCGCTTAAACTAGGCTGTTATACTAAGATCTTTTACAATGTTTAAAAACTACTTAATATAAAGAGAAAATTAAACAAAAACTTAAAAAAGTAAAATAAATATAAATTTCTTATAAAAATCTTATAGAACTTGCTAAAATAATATATCTATATTAGAAAAAATTGAAAGAAAAAGCTCTTTTTAAACATAAGAGAGACCTTATAATTATTATAATTATACTAAGTAGAAACTTAAAAAACTTTAAAATATAGACTTAGAATTAGTTCTATATTAACATAAATTAACTATTAAGTACTATTATAATGCTAAAGTAATAGGATATTTAACATAACAAAATAACAATACTATAAGAGAATAGATTCTACTAAAAGTATTTAATAGTTATACTTTACACTAGCTATAGTAGTACTAAGCTACAAGGGTAGCTATGAGCTAGCTTTCTAAGTGTTAGTAAGCTATTTTATAATATTATCTACATAAATCTTAAAAATAGGCCTTTAATTATAACTAGGTGGTTTTTTTTAGTACTACTCTAAAACTCTTACACTAAAGAGATTAACTAGTCTTGTTTAATAATTTATAATTTCTAGCGATTTTAATACATTTACAAAAAAGTAATACGGATTTTCATTTTAATCTTTTTTTCGCTCTTAATTTGGGCGGAAATTCAGTGGCGACCGTGCTGACTAAGCAGCTTACTAAGCAGCGTAACTTAAAAGGGAAGTTCTTGGCTTTTCAAATCACTAACTACTTTTGGTATAGCCCTTCTACTTATAGAATTTTAAAGCTTGAAAAATAATTACTTTTTTGATTACATTTTTTTTGGTCACCCCTCTGTATAAATAAAAAGAGCTTTTTACTTAGAATCTCTAGTAGGTCTAAAAGGATCTTTAGTAAAAAGGAATATTAAAGAGAAGAAGTTATTTTAAGCTTATAAATTAGCTTAAAATAGTAAATTATAGTCTTAGCCTATATTTATTTAGATAATACACCTTTTTTACTATTTTTTATCTTTTAGTTAACTGCTAGAGCCTTCTAATTAAGCTAAATACAAGTAATTAATTTTAATTAGCGCTTAGTTTATATTACCTTATTACTCTTTAAATAATCTAGTAGTAATATAGGCCTAGCTGAGCTTAAAAAAGTATTTAAAAAAAAGACTACACGCTACGCTTAAACTAAGTACTCATTACTTATTATTAATAGCTATTTATCTTATATAACTATGAATTTTTTGAATTATTATAATAACTATAAAATTCTAGTTGCTGTATATCCTTATTATTTGACTTATAAGCTTTAGCTCCTTAATATTAGAATATTTATGACTTTAGCATAAGCTCTCTATAAAAAAGTTGTTAAACCTTTTTTATTAAAGCTATAAAATTCTTTTTCTAGCAAAAAGAGACTTTTTTAAGCTTTTTTAAAAAGCTTAGCGTACAGGTTTTGAAAAAGAATTTATGCTAAACTTTCTTCAAGCAACTAGTATTAACCTACTAAGTACTAAAGTTATTCTTTAAAAGTTCTAGCAAGAAGCTTCTAGTTTAAATAAAAGCTTTTTTTTTGGGGGGGAAAAATAACTAGCTTAAAATTAAGTTTATTATATACTAGGAGGTAAAGAATTTTGATAATAAAGAGATAAAAAGCTTTACTAAAGCCTCTACTACTTTTTAGCTTAAAATAGTATACTTAAAGAAGAAAACTAAAGCTTAAAAGAGGCTTTAAAAGTCAAAAAGAGACACTAAAAAAAGAGCTATACGCTTTAACATAATAAGCATAGGAAGTATTATAAAAGTGCTGTCTTTTAGTTTTCTAAGAAAATACGCTAAGATAAAAAAAATAAAATAAAATAATAATAATAATACTAGTGAATACAACTTTAAAAAGCTAAAATATTTATGTTAAAAAAGTAAGCTTAATTATATAAGCTTTAAATAGCCTAAGAAAAGCGTATTAAGAGAAAAAAGCTTAAAAAGGTAAGAGAGAAGGAGAGAGCTGCTAAGGTAGCTTAAAAGAAGGCTTAAAAGGCAGCCTAGGAGGCTAAAAAAGCTATAAAATTATTTTAAAGAGGTAAGCGTAAAGCCTTAAAAAGCTTTTCTTAAAAGTAAAAGTATTAGAAATATGTTGTAATTAATTTATCTTATGTATAAGCTGAGGTAGCTGCACTAGCTGTCTTAACTTAGACTATCTACTACAGCCGCACCACTAAGCTACTAAGTAAATATAAGTAGCCTATTATAATCCCAATACTAGAATTACTACAACACTATACAATCTTATAATAAATGTAACTATAGGTAGCTGTACAGCCTTATTTGTGGAGGTGGTTAGTGTTAGTAAGAAAGGCATTACGCGACTAGAGGCATTACGCGCACAGACAGGTTACTGAGGTAGACGGGCCAACAAGCTACCACCACCCAACAAGCCACCTACTCAAACAACACTACCACCTTAACACGCAATAACTCCGCTAATATAACCTTAATTAAGGCCGCGCTAACAGCAATAAAGTCACTTTAATTACAAAAGAAATAGCTATAATTTTTTTTAGAAATATATACTTGTAATTTTACAATGCTTTTACAAAGGCACTAACACTACTCTACGTTATATAGCTTTAAGGTTTAGAATTATTAAGCTTTTTATTTATAACAAAAGCTAGAGCTCTTAAAGTACATTAAAAAGCTTACTATATAAGGCATTCTACTTACATAAGTTACAATACAAAGTTTTACCTTATAGATTACAAGAAAAAAAGTTAAAATATACTAAGTTAATTACTTTGTCTACTAGCACCCTAAACAGCTTATTTTAAAATAAAAAATAAGCATAAATAATAATTACCACAAGGCTAATATAGAGAAAAAGTATAGCTTTTACATTAACTCCTACATAAGAAAGTTAAGTAATACTATATTTAAGCGCGTTATATATAAAATATAAATAAGAAGAGCTTCCTTTTTAGTATCCTAGAAAAATTAAAAAGAATCTTTAGTAAGCCTCTATATAAGGAAAAAAAAGTACTAATTAAAATAGCTTATAAAAGTAGATAACACTCTTAGCCTATATTTGCCCTAATAGATCTTAACTAGAGTTTACTTTTAAATATTAATTAACCTTAAGATTAATAAAGAACACTTAGGTAGAAGGTCTTAGTTTTAAAACTTATTAATTTAAATTTACTTATTACTCTATAGCTAGATAAAAAATGATATTAGTTATAAATAGCTTTAATTATTATTTAATTAGAATACTAAGGCGAAATTTAAATTCTCTTATTAATTACTTGTTTTAGATAGTATTAGAGATTAAGCTACTTGGCTGTTTCTCTACAAGATCTAGGTATAATTCTAAGCACCTAGAATCTACAATTAACTTATAATTAATTAATTACTAAAAGCTATTACGCTACTAGTACTACTTATTATGTTTTCTAATTTATCTACAGTAACTACGCAATCTATTACGTAAGATTACATAAAATTACAAAATATTGCACAATCTACTACGTAAGCTATTAGGTAAGCACAGATCTCTCTAGAATGTAAGTAATAAATATATCTAGACTATAGTTTAGCTTGTATTTAGAAACTAAGAGAATTAACAAAGTTAAAAAAAGAATTACAATATTTAATTAAGCAGTTATATAATATAATAATTAGACTTAAATTACTCTTTTTCTCTAGTCTTAATATATTATTTTCTTATCCTTATTGTTCTACTTCTACACCTTCTCCTTACTTTCTAATAGCTTATAAGCCTTAGAAATTAAATCTGCAACAGATAGCTATAAATGTTACTTTTCTATAAAAGTTATTATGTATTATAATTAGAACAAGATTCTCTTTGCAGTTTATCTTTTTAATTTAACTTACACGCTATAGCTTTTTAATATTACTTTATTTAAGCCTTTTTTATTAGCTTAATAAGCTAAGATATCTAAGTTTTTAGAAAGAAACTAGAGCTTTACCTTAATAAGCAAGAGGATTTTCTTTTTCTTTTTCTACTAAGCTTAGTAGGCTTTCTTTAAAGAAATTAAAATCTTAAAGACTCTTAAGGCTATAGGCATTTTACTCTTTTATTTTAAAGTTATATAAAAAGAAGTTTAGTATTAAAAGCTTTTTAAGTAACATAAGCAGCAACAAAGCTAGCTAGGCAACTAAGTTAAATATTTTATACAGCTCTTTACTATTACATATCATTAACTTAACACTATAATAAACTTTAAAACTGTATAGTAGTTTAAATTAATTCTTTATTTTTACTATATTTTTCTTGTATGTGCGCTTATTATGCTCTTTCTCGCTACAGTTCTTATAGTGTTAAGTACCTCTTATACTACTACTTATATATACTTTCTCCTAACTTCTCTTTGCGTTTAATTAAGCTTTAACATCTTGTTACTTAACTATATTTTTTACGTCTACTTATAATAAAGTTTTATTTCTTTAGATCTGCTTTTTTTTTGCACTTTTTTTGCCTACTTACAGCTTAATTTGCCTAATTAAAACTAGCTATTCTAGCTTTAAGTAACGCGTATAAATATACTTTTAATATTAATTTTTTTTTTTACTTATGGAATTATTTTAATAATAGGAAAAGGCAATAAGCTTTTATAGTCTTTTATTTTTTTTACTTAATTTTTAAAATGTTAAAAGTAGTAGTTGTTGTTGTAGTTAGAATAAAGTTCTAAATGAGTAAAAAGTAGCTACCCTTTATCAATTAATTGCAAAAGTTTAAAAAAAAATAATGTATAGCTAACAAGATTTAAACTGTTAGTATATAAATTCTAGAAGAAAAGCTTAGATAACTAAGTAATAATTAGAGTTAAAAAATTTGCTGAAGTACTAAAAAACAATACTAATTAAAACGTGTCTAACGGCGATTGCTAGCCTATAGCTAATAACACCCTTTTTACAATTAGTATTATTTAAGCCTTTATTTTTTAGGTGTTACTTAGTGTTTTAAGTTACTAAGGAGTCAGCTTTAGTATAAGTAGTGTTAGCGTATAAGGCTTTACTTTAAGCTTTAATAGCACTACTTCTAAGTCTAGTAGAACTAAGCTCGTTGTTTAGAAGCTTAATAAAATAAAACTTTTTAGAAACCCCTTATTAAAAACTTATATAAAGGCAGCTAGGAAATTTTTATTATTAATATAGTAAATATAGCTGTCTGCTAAGACTCTAAATTCCTTCTTATAAGACTGCTTTAATAAGGCAAAATAACTTATATTGTCTAGCTATAGAATATGTGTAAGGGGTGGCTTCAGGCAATAGTACTTGCTTCACACCACAGAAGATAGTGAGAGATAGCTCTAGAATAATAACGTGTGTATATTGCAGGTAAGGAGCCCCTTATAAGCACAATTGCAGGTAGGTAAGCTAACAAATAAGCGAGCTTGGCAGGACTAGCTAACACACAACCATCCGTGACAAAGCCTCCCTCTCTAGTCTAGCGTCCTAATAGCCTTAAATTAACTCTCTAGACTATATAAGAATAGTTTAGTAAAGAGCGCGTATTACTTGCAGCTTAGGTGCTCTTAAAACGCGTGTTACCCGCAGTTTAGGCGCGTAACAAGCTTTAGCTTAAGTCTTTATAGCGTTATTGTAGTAACTCTTAAATTTATTGTTTGTTTCTTAAAAATTTTAAAGGTAAAAGTAAAAGTGTGTAATTATTATAAGTAGTTTATGCAAGGTAATGTTTGCTGCAGTAATAAAGAAATTTTTTAGTATATTTTTTGTAATTTTTATTTTAATTAATACATTTAACACGTAACTTTAACGCACTTACTACGCAACTAAACAACTAGCTCTAATTTTTATTATAGTCTACTATCTAAATTCTAAGTACATTAAGAAGTCTTACTTACAAGATACTTAGCTATACAAGTTTAGCATACTTAATAAAGCTACTAATCTTATTACTTTATATGTAACGTGCCTGCGCTGCGCATAAAACATTACTAAATAAAAAAAAATTTATAAAAAAACTAAGTAATATTATTATAACTATTGTGCTAAGGGCAACTATAGTAGTTATACTAAGGTAAGTTTTTTTGTTTTATTAACTGCATTTTAGCTAATCTAAACAGGTTCTTAAAGTACTTAATAGGCGTTTAAATTATTTATACCATCTTTGTACTTGTTTTAATACTATAGTTACTAATACTAATATTTTAAAAACTAACTTTACTATTATTGCTGCCGGCGTTAAGCTTGTTATACAGCTAGGATTGCTAGTCCTACTAATAATAATAAAGATAATAATAAAAGCTTAGGTAATAATAACGTGCTGCTTCTTAGGCGCGCCCTAGGCGCAGGTAGCACGCATAACGGTAGTACTAAAAGTAGTAGTAATAATATAAGTAGTAATAATAAGGTTTGTGCTAGTAGTAAGAAGATTTCTAATAATAAGTAAAAGTAAATTATTTTTATACTTATAGTTTTATTTGTTTAAATACCTAATTTACGCTCTAAGTGCGCAACAATAATGTTTAGTATATTCTTTTAGCGCGCTTAGGACGTAATAATTTTTACTTGTACTTATATTTTTTAATTAGTTCTTCTATATTCTTAAACTGCAATGCTAGAGTCTAGGTATCTTATAATTTGTTATAGCCTTTTTATTGTAGCTAATACTTTAGCTAGCTATTTTTAATTTGTTTCTTTAATATCTTTTTAACCTCCTAGATCTTTTTACCTTTAGAGCTAATTTCTAGTGCCTAAGTATTGTCTTCTTAACTACTACGTAATTCTTATTGTTCTAGTAAGAAAACGTAGAAGACATTATAAATATAATAGTAAAGTAGTAGTTATAGTTAGTAAGCCTGCGTTATAACTGCTTCTTATACTTAGAATAGTCCTATAAACTTGCTAAAAAGTTTCTTACTAGGTTAGTAGGTTAAGTTAATATTCTTTGTGCTAAAGCGAACTAAGTCTCCTTAGTAAAAGATCTTTAGTTTGTGTTTTTTATTATAGTATTAACATTAATATTCTTGTGCTATTAAAAAGTGTTTTTTTACTATTGTACGTGCGCTGTGCATGCACTGCACTCTATTTACAGCGTCTAGTACCTCCTCTTCTAGCCTACTGTCCTTAGAAGGCAACGTAAGTAATAAATACTTGCTATATACTGCGTAAAAAAGTGTTGTCTTTATTAATTTATAAATAAAGTTGTTGTATGCGAATTATATAGTAAGTAGAAGTAACACCTAATTATCTTATTTCTCTAAGGCGAATGTCCTTAGGTATTGCTCTATTGTTTAGTTCTAGCGTTTAGTTTGCCTATCTATTTGTAGGTAGAAAGCTGTGCTTAGCCTACGCTTTACTTATAATTAGTAGCATATTTCTGTTTAAAACGCTAAGGTAAAAATTAAACTGCAATTAGATACAATGCCCTTTTAGATTTTGTATTTTAAAATAATATGTTTAAAATAGAATTCTACAAACTATTTTACATCCTACGTTTTTAATATAGGTATATAAATTGCTATTTTTAAAAAGTAGTTAACAATTATAAGAATTGCATTAAACACGCACCTTAAACTATTATTCTTTATTAGTAGTAGCCTTATTATAAAATTAAAGCTTACTTTCTTAAATATTTTATTAAAAATTAGTAATAGTAATAACTAACTATATTTGCTGTGTCTTAGAGCCTTGCTCCTTTAGTATACTGTATAGGTCTTCACGTAATCCTAAACATTATAGCCTAGCTCTAGCTAGTAATATAGCTTACTAATAAGCTTATAAGTTCTATGTGCGCCAAAATAACCCGCTATACGCGTATTATAATTTTATAATAAAATTTTCTGCCTAATAGCTTATTTTAGTAGAACGTAAATTCTACTTTTATATTTTACAACTTTTTTGTTATTAACGCGCTACACTTATGCGCTACTACTATTTTAAGTACGTGCTGCTTATATAGAGTCTGCAACCTACTATAAGGCAAAAGCGTCCCTTTATTACAACTAGCGCAGTTTATTTATTAGAGCTTTTAACTCTACTATTGCAGGTTTGCTACTAACTAATACTTTAGCTAGAGAGCGTAGTACGCATAGTGTGCACTCTATAGCACTAGTAGTTTAAATACTCTCTATTCTATAAATATTAGCTACATGCGTTTTACATGCGCTTTTCTAGCTATACTAAGTTATAAAACCTTCTATTCTACTATGTTCTACCCTTACTAGAAGTTTGTTCTGCAGTATAAGTAATAATTAAGTTAACAACAGGTTCTTCTGTTTGTAATCTACTCTTCTTAATAGTCCGTCCGCAAGGTTTGTACGCCCTAGGCAATATTTAACTTTAAAATTAAAAGCCCCTAAATATAAAGCCTAGCATGCTTAACGCTAGTTTAGCTTCTATACAGCGCGTAAAGAGCGCAGGTTATTATAATTAGTTAACACCTAAATAGTGTGTTAAGCGCCTTTTAAGTAGTGCCGCTATTTTTTAAAACTTTGTACAATAGCTAAAAGTTTAAAGTTATATACTTTATAGTTTAGCTTAGCGTTTTGTAGTTTTTGTAAGTAAAACGTACAAGATGCTACTTTTTGTCCTTAAATAATTAGAATAATATGCCTAATATAGCAAAAGTTAAAGCATTTATCTTAATATAAATTATACGTGTATCTTTAAGGTAACGCAGAATAGGCGCACATATAAAGCGTTACTTTAGCTTTATAAAGGCAGCATGTGTATTCTTGTTCTAGTAGAATGCCTATTTCCTTTTTAAGATATCTATAAGAGGTACTATTTCTATAGCGTAGTTCTTAATAAAACGCTAATAAAAATTTACAAATCTTAGAAAAAACTACAGCTCCTTAATACTAGTAAGTATAGGCTATTACTTAATAGTAGCAACGCGCGCTAGATTTACGCAAATGCTACTTTTTATAACAATAAATTTTAAAAAATAAACTTTATTTAAAGTAAATATGCACTTTTTAAAATTTACGTATAACTCTACTTTTTATAAAAAGTTAAGTACAGCGCGTATAGCACGCTAGTATAGCGCAATATTGTTATTGTAAGTATAGATAAAGATATTATCTAGATAAACTATGTAGATGTAATTTAAGTGCTCTTTTAAAGCTTTATTAATGTAGGCTTAAAAACTTGCTAGAGCATTTATAAGCCTAAAAAGTATAACAAGATATTTAAAATGTCTATATTATGTCCTAAAAGCAGTCTTCTACTTATCTCCTACCTTAATCCTTAAACAATAGTAGGCGTTTTTAAAATCTAATGTTGTGTAGTAGCGTACGCCTAATAGGCAGTCTAGTATCTCTCTAATTAAAAAGAGCAGGCAACAATCTTTTATTATAACAGCGTTAAGGCCTTAATAATCTACGCAAAGGTAAAAGATTTTATTTTTTTTAGTATAAATAGTATTAGTGCGCCTATAAGGCTAGTACTATAGCAAATCTATCTCTTACGCAGTGCTTTCTTAATATATTTATAAAGCACTTAAAGCTTACAAGAAGAGAGAGTATAAAGAGGCTTATAAGGAGGTTCTTTGCCTTATTAAATAAAAATTGCGTAATTTATGCTTTTTAGCTGTAAAAGAGTTTTAGTAGCTTTATTATTAAAGACATTAGTATAATCTTACAACGTATTAAGTATATGCTATACTTGCACTATAGATACGTTTAGTATATATACTTTAAACTTAATGCATGCGCTATTACTTTAAAGTACTTTTAAAAAGTAAGCTTTTAAATCTATAAGTCTTGCGTCTTTTAAGAATACTTTAGTAGCTACTAAGTTAATATTTACTCTTATATATCCCTAACGCTATATCTACCTTTTACAGTTAATATAGATACTTTCCTCGCTTAAAAAAAAGTTACTAAGTAGTAGTAGTACTCTCTCTTTGTCTACTCTATACGTAGTAACTTTCGTAATACGCTCTACGCTATTATTATTTATTAAGCGTAGCTAGAGCTTATATACTGCATATATGTTTTGCCTTTAAAGTTTAATTTAACTTAGGTAAAAAAGTTCTATATTCTAAATAAGTTTTAAATTTATTTTTATAGCTGTTTTTTTAACTAATAAAGCTAACATCTGCTTATAAATCTAAGATAACTTAAAGTTCTTTTTCTACTTTAGTTACTAAATATGCGTAACATATGCGCTGTATTTCTAGTAAAATATTTATTAGCACGCGCTTTACTAACTTTAAGTTTATAGTAAGGCTTAACTTTTTTCTATTTAGTTTATATTAACTAGGACCTTGTTAAAGTTACTACTTTAGCACTTATTAGCGTAGTGTCTTTTTTTCTAGCATTTAAAGTATATAACATTATTGCTATTTTTACGCTTCTTAGGTGCGTTTAGTATAGTAGCTATAAGAAAGTATTTTTTTTTTTTTATAAAAGTGCTCTAGTAGAGCAGATTATGCGTAATAAGTACTTTACGCAAATTCTATTTAAGTATAAATCTAAGCGCAATAAGGTCTTCTCTAGTTATAAGAATTTAATAGTAGTTAGTAATTACGTGCTATAGTTTAAGCTTTAGTTTTACAAAAAAGTGCTAAACTCTTTATGCTTTAGTATATATTAAAATTTAATTTTTAAGGACATTAAAATAAGTTGCAAATAATTAAATAATCTAGTCTTTTTGCTATATAGCATACACATATATAGTTACTACTTTAAGGCTACAGTTAATAGAGTCTAAAAGCAAGTTAAGTATATATTACTTAAAGTAGTTCTAAGTTAGTACTTCTTTTCTTACTTTAAAAAAACACTTATAGTAAGCATACTAAAGCTCTTAAGGGTCTACTCTAAAATACTGCATTACTTAAATTACTTTATTATTATTTTTCTTAAATTTTTATAGCAGTAGCTAAAACGCTACTTTATAGAAATAAGTAAACTTACAATGTTCTTTAAAAGTTTTCCTTTAGTATTTAGCTAAGTCTTTAAGTTTTAGCGCGCGTTGTATATGTATAGTAAGTATTGCTTTAAGTGTGTTTTGCGCGCAGGATAATGTAGTTAATAGTATTAGTATTTCTAGAGTTCCTTCCTATTTAACTTCTTCTAGTTGTGCTATTTCTTCTTTTAACTCTTATAATTATTGCAAGAATTAAAGTTTATTGCGTTACTTCTTTGCAGCGTTAATGCGCTCCTTAAGCATTGCAGGTGCACCTTAGGTGTGCTCCCTAGGCTCTTTAGGTGTGGCGGGCCTTAATAGGGTTTAAAGGGGATTAAAGAGTTTAGATGCAGCTAGGCTCTAGCTTCTCTAATTGCCTTAGGTGTTAGATCGCGTTAAGGGAGCTATTTCTAGACTATCGGCCTGTATGCGAGGTATTATTCTGTAAGGGGTGGCTTTAGGCAATAGTACTTGCTTTACACCACAGAAGATAGTAAGAGATAGCTCTAGAATAATAACGTGTGTATATGGGCAAGCTAACAAATAAGCGAGCTTGGCAGGACTAGCCAACACACAACCATCCGTGACAATATGCGACAAGTATAAAAGTATATAAAAAGTACTAATCTTATTTTTCTTATGAAGATTTTAGAAAGTAAGCAACTGCTAGCTTTTATAGCTATTAAGAGTTAATACCTAGTAGCTATCTACTATTCTTGCCTTTATATACTACATCTATAACTAGGCAATACTAAGCTTATTTATTATTTAGCTATTATTACTAATACCTATATTCTAGTTCTTAAAGTTATTATACTAAGCTTAGTTATAGTATTTTACTTTAAAGATAAAAAAAGGTTAAATCACCTAGCTTTTTGCGTTAATAGTAGCAATTAAAGTTACCTACTTTTTGCTGCTAGGCTAGACTCTAAGTAGCTTAAGACATCTTTTAAACGTTGTTATTACCTCAACCAACTCCCTAATACATACTTAAAAGCTAGTTTTACTAGAGTTATAAGTAATTTTGTTAAACATACTATACTTAGCTTAGCAAGTAACTAGTACTTAGTATACTAATACTTAGCTGCTTTAACAGCTAAATAACGCCTAGGTAAAAATTTAATATGATTATTAATTGCTTGTTGTAGTATAAAGTTTTACTCTTCTAAAATTACTTTTTTAAATAATTCTACTACTTTAACGCTTTTACCTATGTGTAAAGAAGTAATAGACTTTTTTTTTAGCGCGTTGTTGGGTAAAGTCTAAAAGTTTTCTATAGGCTTTAAATTTAGGCTATAAGCAGAATGCTTAAAAAAAGCAATTCTATTTCTAGAAAACTAGGCAATAACAGGTAGCGTTTTATAGATCTTGGCGTTATTCTACTAAAACTCCTAGCCTAAATACAAAGAGTAGATAACTTTTTCAATATACAAAAAAAAATATTAACTATTAAGTAATAACTAAGTTATAGCCTTTTAATGTAATTAGTAAGAGAGGTTTTACTTACTTCTTTTAAAAAGAGGTTTAACAATAAAATTTAAAACTTCTTTTAGATATCAAGTATTAAAAAAAGTTCTAGTATCTTTTAGTAATTTAGTTATATATAACTTAGATCTACTACTTAGCTAAATAGCTACTTAAACTAAGATAGAAATATCGTGAGCTATATCTTATTTAGCAGGCTAGCTATAAATAATTAAAAAAACTAGAAAAATAGTAGATTGTCTAGAGAAATTTTCAAGTTTATTAAAATATTTTTTAACTTACTTATATTTATAGTAGACACCTGTTTCTTATTAAGTTGCTTATCTCTCCTTTTCCAGACGTATTCTTGCCTAGCGCTGTGTCTACGCTAAATAAACAACTTGTTAGAAAACAGAAGTTTTGTAAAGTTAATATTATTTAATATTTTAAGAGTCTTCTTAGCGTATTTATTGCAATTTGAGGTTTTTTTTTGTTTTAAAGTTAATTTTTCTTAGCAGTAGAAATAGTGTATTTCTCTACTTTTAATGAAGTGTAAGAAGCTTCTAGTAGAAAAACATAAACTATCATCTTTTTAAATATGATTATTTATTTTCTTAGAGCTTCTTTCTAGGTCTTTATTAACTACTTAAATAGCTTTCTTAGAGACCTTAGCAGAGCGGCCTAGTTTAGGCTAAAAAAAAGGAAAAAAAGTATTTTATTTCTTTTTAATACGTTGTATAGTATTATAAGTAGATTTAGAAGGCTTTTTAAGTATAGTTCTAATTGCAATAATAGACTTTTGTTATAAAGATAAAAAGTAAACTTCTTTTTTTAAAATTTAAAATTTTAATAAACATAGAGAGATAATAGAGAAAAGAAAATCTTAGGTTAAAAAGAAGTTATTATATAGACTAACGCTGTGTAAAGATATAGCCTTTATCTACGTACTACTATATACCTTATAGCTAGCTTTAAAGTATGTAGCTAGAGATAGAAGCCTGCCTTACTACTTAGCAAGCACTAGTACTAGCTAGGCGTAGCACTAGGCTTAGCACCTACTAAGCTAGCACTAGCTCCTCTTTCTCTACTATATAGCTGCTTGCATACCTAGCTTCTTCTAAGTTTATATTTAATCTTCTCTACTCTAAATATAAGCTATCTTTTAACTAGCCTTCCTTCTGTACGTGATGTCTACTTTATATAATAATAAACTTATAAGCAAAAGGCTTACAATAGGCTTCTAGCCTGAATAAAAATAAGTAATTCTTACTTGTTTTTAGTTGTTATGTTGAAGATTCAATCTCTAGGTTCAGTTGCTTGTTCTACTATCAACTCAGAGGTAGAGGTCTCTGCCTTCTACTTGTTTGTAGTAGACTCAGAGGCAGCCTAATC